>CDFC01057470.1:28791-46970 GCA_000826385.1 Acanthamoeba rhysodes | reverse complement strand
CCAAAAACAACTTGTACTTACCAAATACTGTACACAAACTTATCCAGCAATTTCTACTTCATCTAAGAATATTGTTTTGCAAATGCAATACTTCCATAAAACAGAGACACTTATTTCCGCAATGCCCAACAAATGCCTAGTCAAAAGAGTTTTTCCATAAAAACAGGATAATTAATATTGACAATAATATTTATTTACTCAGACAAATCCGAAATTGATGCGACATTACCAGTTTTATCATAATACATTCACTCTCCATACAATGACTGTGACTAACATTTGATCTGGCCAGAGGTTTCTTCCTGATTGCAGAAAGCCTGTTGCAGATCCTGTCCCTGTGGTATGAGGGAAAGAAGTTGTAGAGGAAGTGTCTCAAATTTTCTGTTTTTCTGTTTTTTTGTACACGTGTAAATTTCCTGTTGTTGGACGAAAAAAAATTCCGATCCAACCAGCAGCAGACACGTGTACACCAAACTTGTCTTTTTTTTGTTGCTCGGACAATAAAATATAAAGAAAGGAATTGAAGAACCTCCCCGAACGTCGTGTACATCCATGGAGATTGACAATCTGTTCGGGGTGAAGGGCAAGGTGGTGCTTGTTACCGGAGGTGGCCGAGGCATCGGCCTAATGATCTCTCAAGGCTTCGTCCGCAACGGCGCCACCGTCTACATCGCCTCCCGCTCCAAGAAGGTCCTTGCTTGCTTTGTTTCCTTTCTACCACTTTATCATACAAGAATACACAAGAATCTTTCTTTTTTAATAAAAATAAAATAAGTAATGTGACGATAATAATGAATTTTAGAATAATGAATTTGTTATCTGATAACGTGCAGGAGTGCGATAAAGCGGCGGAGGAGCTGACCGCGGCTGGGCCGGGCAAGTGTGTGGCTCTGTCGTCTGCCAACATCTCTACAGCGGGTGCGCGTGCGGCCCGGGCGCGAGTTGCTGGACAAGTTTACGTCTCTCACACGAACTCTGTTCTACATGTGTTGGTGGTGCGCCGCAGAGGGTCGCAAGAAGTTGGTGGAGGAGCTCTCGTCACTTGAAGACCACCTTGACATTCTCGTCAACAACTCTGGGTAGCTCCTGCTAGAACCTTCTCAACTCACAGCACGCACCACCGCTCACACACACACGCACACGCACACACACACACACACACACACACACACACACACACACACACACACACACACACACACACACACACACACACACACACACACACACACGCCCCTGATTTGGCGTTGCGGTGGATGATGTGACAGGTGCACGTGGGGTATGCCGATTGAAGACTTTACCGAGAGCGCGTGGGACAAAGTGATGGATCTCAACGTGAAGGCCCTCTTTTTCCTCACGCGCGACCTCCTGCCGCTCCTTCAAAAGAAGGCCACCGCCGTCGACCCCGCGCGAGTCATCAACCTCGGCTCCATCGACGGTACATTGTAATCTCCGTGTGTTAGCGTTGTGCGGTCGATCTCTTCACCTATTAAGAGAACACGACACGCGACACAACACACGACACGCAACACGCGACACGCGACACACAACACACCGACGTGCACCCGCGATTGATCCATCTCACCGGTCTCCATCTCCCGCCGTACGCAGGTATTCGCATTCCGACACTCGAGACCTACCCGTACTCCAGTACCTTGCCTCTTTGTTACGGCCTTCCCCCACACCGTGAGCAGAGTGTTGATCGGGTGCGTGTGTTGCGCGTGCGTGTGCGCGTGTGCATGTGCGTGTGCATGACAGCTAGCAAGGCGGCGGTCCACCAGCTGACCCGAGTGCTGGCCAATCGCCTGGCCAGCATGAACATCACGGTCAACGCCGTAGCCGCCGGCCCGTTCGAGAGCAAGATGATGGCCGAGACGCTTCGCGCGTTCGGCGAGGTGATCAAGGCCAACGTGCCGCGCGGCCGCATCGGCGAGCCGGAGGACATCGCCGGCATGTGCATCTTCCTCAGCTCCCGAGCGGGCGCGTTCCTCACCGGCGCCGTCATCCCGCTCGAGGGCGGCATCCTCTCGGCCGCTCGCCTGTGATCTGTGGCGCGCTTAATTCTAGGAAATTAAAATTCCTTGCTTTTCTCACTTTCGATCACGGACCATTTCGACATCTCTCGCATCGCCACATCATCACATACACTACGCTGCGTCTGTGTGTGGCTGCGAATCAAACCTAAGGTTAGGAACAGGCGATCGAAAGAAAAAATAACAAAATGAGACGAAGCTCTTCAGCATTCACATCATGGGGCGGCGGAGCCATTCGCTCTGCGGCTTCATCTTCATTCTCATCGGCTACCCTCGCCTCCTCTTCCGGCTCCCGCTTCATCTCTTCCACCACCTCTTCTTCGTCTTCCCTTTCGACGCTGCTCAAGGCTCAGCGATCTTCGGCCAGCCCCTCGCCAGCATCGCTCCTCCTCAATCGATCCCTCGCCACCAGGCCCAGCACGGGCGGGCGATTGCCATTCGCATCGGCAGAAGCCACCCCCTCCGCGGCGCGCACCGGCAGCATCTATGGAAGTGTGAATGCCACATCGCTCCTGGCTCCCCTCTCCATGGCCGCCGCGCGCGTGGCCGGATTGGCCACATCGTCGAGCAAGGCCGAGAGCGAGGAGGCCGATGAGCCCTCGTCACGGAGTCGCCCATCGGCCACGGCATCTCCACCACCCGATCCCGCCCAGGCCGGCTTGCCATCGGCCTCGGTGGATGCTGAAGGCAAGCCCAAGCTGGGCAAGATCCGCACCTTCATCAAGAAGTACGGCGCGGTGGGCGTGGTGACCTACTTCGGCCTCTACGGCGCGACGCTGGCCTCCTTCTACGGCGCCTACTCGAGCGGCCTCCTCTTCGCGGGCGACGTCGTGGGCCTCATCGAGTTCCTTCATCTTGGCGACTTCTTCGACGAGTCTCTACTCACGCCCAAGGTGGGCAACTTCGCTCTGGCCTGGGTCTCCACCAAGTTCACCGAGCCGCTCCGCTTTGCCATCACCCTCGGCATCACGCCGTCCATCTCCCGCTGGTGGACGGGACACCACCAGCACAAGCTCGACGCCAAGAGGGAGAGAGAAGAGCAGCAGCAGCAGAAGAAGAAGGAGGAAGAGGAGAGCGCCACCAACACCAAGCCCTGACCACACAGCCATTTATTAATTATTTTCTTTTTTTCTTGAATGCGTGGAATGTGCCGGCTGGGGGAAATAACCGAGCACCCTCTGGAAAAAGAAATAATAATAGTCTTTTTTTGGAGCCAGCGAGTAGCGGGACTAGTAGAAGTCACTGAGTCGAAGCTTTTCGAAGAGGATGCAGGAGGCGAGGGAGAGAGGGAATGAGGCGTTCAGGAAGGGCGAGCTGAAGGCTGCGCTGCGGCACTACGAGGAGGCGCTGACCTACGGCGTGGCGGTGCCGCACGTGGGCGGAGTTGGTGGCGGGGGCGGAGGGGGGCAGCTCATCCAGTGCCTCATCCACGGCAACATGGCCGCCGTCTACTTGCTCAAGCAGGACCACGCCAAAGCGTTGGACCACGCTACGCGCTCGGTTACTCTCGACCCCACCTTCGCCAAGGTACAACAACCTCTTCGCAACGGTTGTGCCACGCCTTCTGCTGCCACTCTGCGGGGCTGGGCTGACCTGGAGTCCAATCCCAGGGGCACTACAGGCGGGGAAAGGCGCTTCAGGCCCTGGGCAAGACTGAAGCTGCAGTAGAGGCCTACGGCAAGGCGCTCCAGGCCACGCCTCCCTCCGACGAAGTCGTTTGGGCGGAGGTCAAGAGCTGTCTAGACTCGGCTCGTCTTGTCGGCGCAATCAAGGTGCTCGCTCTTGAGCACCCGCGGACCAGGCAGGTCATGCCTCACAGTGCTCCTTCTCCGGTCTAGGTTCACTACGGGGTCCTCCAGAAGAAGCCCGGCGTGTCGCAGTGCGTTGTGGAGGTGCAGCAGATCGACGGCAGCAAGGGCAAGGGCGTGTTTGCCAAGCAGGCGGTGGATGCTGACGACACGCTCCTCCGAGAGCGGCCCCTGGTCAGCGCTGTCAAGTACCCGCCCAACCACGTCATCACCGGCAAGCCTCGCAGGCGTGTGTTCAAGGTTTCGTGCGCTCCTTGCGTCTCAAGGTGAGAATGTGTGTGCCTAACTCGCAACCTTGTGTTCCTTTTGTCCCGCTCTCAGACCTGCGACAACTGCATGCGGTATGTGGACGACTTTGACTGGAAGGCCTACTTTGGGCTGATGCTGAAAGGCATTGAGGACTCGAAGAAGGCGCCCAGCCCCGAGAAGCCTCTGCCACCAGATGTGGACCAGTTCGCGGTATGACTCCGCCCTCTCCTTGCGCGATACCCACCCTCGCACCGGGTCATGAACGCTGATAAGCACCGCAACTCCTCCATTCAGAAAATCCTGGTGCAAGGCCAGAACCTTGCCGAAGCCGTGATCCAGAAGCAAAGCCCTGCGGTGCCGTGCCCCCATTGCGCAGGAGACGTGGCCAAGCCTCCCCCCGTACTGTGGCAGTCGGTCTTCCGCGCTTATCCGAGCCTACCGCCGGCGGAGTCCTATCAAGAAGTACCACTAGCCTTGCCAATACCGCTGGCAATGTACTAGACCGGTTGACTGTCCACCTTTGGCTTTGCCGAATGTTAGGTGTACTGCTCCGAGTCGTGCAGGAAAGAGGCCTGGGAGAGTCATCACCACAGCCTGTGCCCGGGCCAACTGGCAGAGAACCAGGGCAAGCACTTTGCCCTGCTCAACCTGCTCATCATGTACCGGTATGTCACAACTCACACGCCTGCCCTCCCTCTGAGCGGGCTATGCCCAATCTCTCTCCATCGAATGACCTATGCATCCCATCAGGGAGGTGGGTTACCACACCGTTGCGATGATGCTGCGCATTCTGGCCCAGAAGGCGAGGCATCAGCAGGAAGCCAAGCCTGGCGCTGTCTTTCCGTTTGATTTCTTCACGACCGACTCTGAGGGTACGTCTTCCAGCTGCAAACGGCACACGACTCACAGCATTGATGATCAACGCGTGCGCAGAGGTTCCTTTACCGCCGCAGCGCGTTTACAACGCTGAAGCCGGCCATTTTACCGAGCCCACCGCTTCGGACCTCGAGCATCAGCACAACATGCAGCGCCAGATCTGCGACCTCATGCAAAACATCTTCCCCGACCGTACGCGTGCCTCCTTGCCTAGTTAGCCTCTCTCGGGCTCAGTACTAACGAGTGCGTTTTGGCTTTGGCACCACTCAGTGACCTGGAGCGCCTACCAGCGCCTCCAGGCTCGCATCGCAATGAACGCCCAACAGTGTGCGGTCCCGAGCGTGCCAAAGGACATTGCCACTTTCCTCGGTCGCTGCTTCCCCACCGAAGATCTGGGTTTTGATCTCAAGACAGGCACACCTTTCCCCGTGTCCTGGAGTGTTGTGTGCGTCGCGTGCGTGTGCGTTCGTGTGGTTGCTCTTCGTTTCTAACTGTTGGCGCTTACCGGACACCACAGAGGGCGTGGCCATGTACGCGGTGGCGTGCTCCGTCAATCACTCGTGCGTGCCCAACGCTTACCACGCCGACAGCGAGATCGACAACTCGATCACACTCAAGTACGACAACACCCACCTCGGCCCAGCGTCTATTGGCAATCTTGGTCTAATGGGGTGACACCAAAGGGCGATGAAGAAGCTGAAGAAAGGCGACGAGGTTGTCATCACCTATCTGGACGAGAGCAAGGGTGCGCTGACCAAGAGCGCCAGGCACGACGCCCTGTGGCGCAAGTTCCTCTTCCACTGCCGGTAAACTCATCCTCACTACCATAATCGCACACAGTGCACATGACACGCACACGCACACGCACACGCACACGCACACGCACACGCACACATGCACACATGCACACACGCACACACGCACACACGCACACACGCACACGCACAAACACAAACTCAAGGCCCGATGTTGTACGATTGTGCAGGTGCGCGCGTTGTGGGGGCGAATAGGTGTTCAGATGTCTTCCTCCATGCCCATAAATAAGGCGGGCGGCCTCATGGCGGCACGGCCATACCCTCGCCCAGGAAGAAGCTCGGGTGCGGCATCTGGTTGTAGCCCACGTTCTGACCCGCCACAGAGAGGCGGTAGTTGTGGTCGTGCAGGAGCGTCACCACTCGATGCTGGGTCGGGTGGGTCGTCGTGTAGATGTGCAGGGCCGAGCTGTCCTCGGTATGCCACACCACCTCCTCCCTCCAGTCACCCAGCAGGTCGGCCTGCAGGCACGGCACGCCCTTCATCGTGTTGACCGCGCCGTTGCCCGTCATCAGGGGTACCAGCCGGCTCTCGACCCAGTCCCACTTGCTGATCGTGATGTGATCCAGCAGCTCGCGCAACAGGTCGCCGTCCCACCAGATGCCGAATGTGTGCATTGACGGCGTCGCGTCGGTGATCTTCTCGCCCGCGGCCGTGTAGAGGCCCGGCACGTAGCGCGCCCACACCTCCTGGCCCGGGTGGCGCGGGTCGATGTCGGCCACGACGCAGCGGCCCGAGTCCAGGCCCACGTTGGGAACGCCCCACAACAGCCGGCCCGTGGCCGCGTCGCGACACGTCAGCGTATAGGGAGAGGTGGTCTTCTCGTGCACCTGGCACGTCTCGAGGCCCGGCCGCGCCGGGTCGACGTCGGTCGTGTGCAGCGCGTCGCCGTGGCCCCAGAGCGTCGAGTACAGGCCGCGCCCGTCGTGATCGACCACCATCGCCCCGAACACCACCTCATCGCGCCCGTCGCCGTCCACGTCGGCCACGTTCAGCTGGTGGTTGCCCTGCCCGGCCCACAGCGTGCGGTTAGCCTGCTCGCCCGAGTCGAACAGCCAGCGGCGGGTCAGCGTCGACGGCGGGTGCCCATCGCCACCAGCTGCACGGCGAAAGTCGAACGCGGCCAGGGCCGTCTTGGCATAGTAGCCGCGGGTCATTACCAGACTCGGCGGCGCTGAGCGCCCGTCGAGGTAGGCCACGCCCGCGAGGAACCGGTCGGCGCGGTTGCCCCAGTTGTCGCCCCAGTCGGCCACGTGGCCCCGCGCCGGACTGAACTCGATCGTGGCCAGCGCCGCGCCCGTGTCGCCCGAAAACACGGTCAGGTACTCGGGACCCTCCAGCACCAGGCCCGTCTCCCGATTGCGGTAGTCCGCGCCGGCCTCGCCGATCACCCGACCCGTCCCGTCCACCGTCCCGTCGCCCGTCTTCATCGCCACCTCCGCCCGGCCGTCGCTGTCCAGGTCCCACACCATGAACTGCGTGTAGTGCGCCCCGGCCCTGACATTGACCCCCAGATCAATCCGCCACAGCCGCTCCCCTACGCCGCTGCCGTTGCCGTCGCCGCCGCCCAGCCGGTAGGCGTCGATGATGACGGAGCAGGTGAGGCCGAGCCTCGCGTTGTCGCGCGAGTTGTCGGGGTCCCACTTGAGCACGAGCTCGAGGGCGCCGTCGCCGTCGAGGTCGCCCACGCTGGCGTCGTCGGCCTGGTAGGCGCACTCGCCGCCCAAAGGGGTCCGGCCATTGGGCGGCCGGTCGAGCGGCACCTCGAGGTACTCCTGCGCCCACACCCGGGCCGGCTTCGACACCGTCGGCTCACCCTCGGCGACGAGCGCGACGACGGTGTAGACCGAGTCGAGCGTGCCGTCGGGGTCCACGTAGTTGGTGCCGGCCGTGATGGGTCCGTCGCGGTTGACGAGAACCTGTTGGTCGTCGTCGTCGTCTTCATCTTCGTCGGGGGGGCGGGTGTCGATGCGGCGGCGGCGGTAGAGGTCGAAGGGGAGGCGGGGCGGGTCGGAGTCCAGGAGCTGCCAGCTGAGGAAGACCCCGCTGGCCGCTGTGCGGACCGCCACCAGCCCGCGGTCCACCACCACTGCACCTGCTGCCGGTGGTGGTCGGGGCGGCGGCGCCTGGGTGTGGGCGGTCGCTGCCGCTGCGTTATCGACGTCAAGGGCGAAGGTGTGCGGGGCGAGGGCGTAGAGGGCGGCCAACGAAAAGAGCGCCGCACAGCAGAAGACAAGGAGGCGCCTCCGGCTGTGCTGCTCCCGCGGCTCCATCTCTCCTCCCCTCTTTCTTTTCCTTTTCCTTTTCCTTTTCCTTTTCCTTTTCCTTTTTATTTGGCGACAATTTTTTTCTCTTGTGCGAGATTAAATAATAATATTTTGATATATTTTTATTTGCGCTCGAGCGCGTCGTTACTTGCTGCCATCAACGCCGTTGCCCGGGCCGTGGGCTTGCTCGGGAAGTCGCTGTTGGGTGGCACTGCCGAGGAGGGCGTTGAGAGCTTCCATGTGGCGGAACGCCAGCCAGCTCAACAGGCTCTGATGAGCAAAAAAAGACAAAGGATTGATGAACAACAAAATAGGGGGGTTGAGGGGGGGGAGTGCGACGTCGCACCTCGTGCTCTTCGTTGTGTGCCGACACGTTGTTGTGTGCGAGCTCGTGGCACATCACCATGTACCAATAGCGCATACATTCCGATCGCGTTCTGCGCAGGCGACGGTTAAGGCCACCTCCACGTTGCGTGTGTTGCGTGTTGCGTGTGTTGCGTGTTGTACCGGAAGCGAAGGTCGATGAAGACGGTGAGGTTGAAGTAAAGGCTGTTCCCGCGGTTGAATGCAATGCGCCTGCCCTTGTAGCCGATCCACATGTGCAGCGAATTGGCGGGAATCCCAAACACGCCTGGCCACACCACGCACGCACACGCACACGCACAACACACACAACACACAGCTGACCGCGTCAGCCATTATCACCACCGCACATGCCACCACTGCACACAAGGCCAAAAGACACGTACCAGCCAGCTGCAGCAAAACCTGGGCCATCACCTGAGCGCCCTGCACATGCTCGGCGCGCTGCATTGTTTTGGGTTAATTTAGCTCTTATTTGTAAAGTCAATTAAAATTTCAGAAAGGGCGGCGTACGAGGGTGGAGCCCTCCTCGAGGTAGAGGGTGATGCCGTAGACCTGGTCCACGTTCACCAGTGTCTGCTCGGGGAGCACCTCGCAGAAGTAGTTCACCTCGTTCCGTTCGCCGGGCTGCTGGTGGATCACCTGCGACGCGCCCTGGCTCACACCCTTCAGAGCCCTCTTCGCCTCACTGGCGACCAACCCCTCGTTAACATGTGCAGTGTGTGCGCTGTGTGTGTGTGTGTGTGTGTGTGTGTGTGTGTGTGTGTGTGTGTGTGTGTGTGTGTGTGTGTGTGTGTGTGTGTGTGTGTGTGTGTGTCTTGTGTGCTGTGAACCTTTCCATTTGCTGGTACATGCGCTGGGCGTCGATCGGGTCGTCGGCCTCATGCTTGACGCGGCTGTCGTGTGTCGTGATGTTAGTCATACAGTTGAGCTCCAGAAGCTAGCAAGCGAGTGGCGCCCAGTGAATTTCTCCAATACCTCACGATCTCAGCGCCGCCGGCTGTCTGCACGTCCGGGGCCTGGCGCGGAGAAAGAGGACCGGCGCTGGGTTCGGCCGGGGCGGCGATGACTCTTCGGCCGCCGGTTGTCTCCATCTGAAGCGGCGCTGGGGCGCTGGTGGTCGTCCCTGGCGTGGGCGTAATCGGTGGTGCCGCTGGCGCCGGCGGGGCAGCGATGGCGTCCCAGAGCGACTGGAAGAAGCCCGACGGCCGCTTCGTCGGCTGGCTATCGGCCTTAGGCGGCTGCGACAACGGCGGTGCTGACGTCATCTGCCGGCTTTCGCCGCTTCCGCCTCTGCCAACTGGCGGCCCACTTGGCTGCAGCTGCAGCTCGCGCGGCTGAACGGCGCCGTGGTAGACTAGGGCACCGCCGCCGCCCCCGTCCTCCTTCTGCAACAGGCGATCCACGGGCCATCCTGCAATCAAACACACGCGACACACATCGCACGTACATGACACGCGACACACAACACAGGTTGGAGGCCTGTAGGAGAGGGAGCGGCCGGGGGTGGAGGGGAGGGAGTGACCTCGCTTGCGGAGGGTGGGGAGTGGGGTCTGGAGGAGCATGGCGGTGAGGAGGGCGTCGTCGTGGACGGACTTGCGGTAGAGGAGGCCCACCAGCTCGGTGCCGATGTCAAAATAGTCCAACTCCATTGCCTCCACGATGAACAGGGCCAGCTTGCCGCTGAAGTCGCACTTGTTTTAGCAATCGCACACAGAAAGAACACTTCACACGCGACACACGTACTTCTCGTGGTTCATGACGGCAACGCTGGCTTCTTCGGTGACGCGCTGGTGCTTAAAGGTGAGCACTCGCTCGATCTTGGCCACGGCAAACACTTGCAGCCTGCAGGTGTATGGTCGGTCCACACCGCACGCTCACGTCAGCATCTACATAATGACCATCATCGCCATCAACACACAACATACAGCACACATGCAAGCACATGCGCGACACATCATTGGCGATCATACTTGCTGAGGACGTCTTCGGCGTTGGAGCGCAGGTTCTTGCGGCGCTGGCCGTTCATGTTGTTGACCAGGAGGGGCTTTCGGTCGGTCAGCAGCCGCTTGAGCTTCTTGGCCTTGGGCGTGGCCCGAAGCTCGCCCTCCCGCTGGCAGCTCGTCTTCACATCGCTCGTGATCCATTTCGCACCTTTTCGTTCGTTGTCAGCCACGCGAAGTGTGTGTCGTTGGTCGTGTTGTGCGAAAGGGACGCGTACCGAGGCTTTCATACATCTTCTCGAGGGCCGACGAGGAGAAGGCGGCGTCGCCCGAGCCATGCGGGATGCGCGGCGGGTTGAACAGCTTGGCGAACCGCTCGTTGTCGATCAGGTAGCACTCGCTCGCCTTCTTCATCAACGCCGTCTCCTCCCGCACCTTCTCTTCCTCTTCTTCCTCGTCCTCTTCTTTTCCACCTTTCTTGCTGCTGCCGCCGCTGCCGCCATCGCCATCGTCCGTGTATCGAAGGGCCACGCAGAACGGGCACTGGCGCAGCTGATTCAGCAGAGCAGACGACGCGGCCGACGTGGTGGTTGTAGTTGATGGTGGTGAAGCGATGTGGGGGAAGGCGGCGGCGAAGAGGGAGAGCAGCCGGAGGTACCGAGCGACGCCGTTCTTGGCCAGGTAGCGCTGGTGGTGCCGCATGATGTTGTTGGCGAACTGCTCGGGCGTCGGGTACTCCTCGACGCCGCAGCTGCGCAGGAATTGGTTGCCCCGCTCTCCAAAGTCCACGAACTCGAGCAAGTTGTCGAAGACGTCAAAGGCCGATCGCTTAGCGGCGGCGACGGCGGTGGCGGCAGCGGCGGCGGCCGTGCTTGTAGCGACGACGGCAGGCGGGGCGCGGTCGCGGAGCTCCTTGTCCGCCTCGGCCTCGAGCCGCTTGAGCTCCTTGAGCGCCTTGCTCTCCTCCGTTTGCAGTGTCTTGAGCTGGAACAGGTAGTGCTGCTGCTGCGAAAACTGTTTCCATTCGATCGTGATGAGCACACGCGCACGCACGCACGCACACCACACACCACCACCACTTCACCACCCAACACCCAACTATGAACACAACTAACACACACACACACACACACACACACACACACACACACACACACACACACACGATAACACCGCACGCGCACTCACCTGAGCCGCGGAGGCCTTGGGGTCCTGTCGGGCCAGCTTGGCGCGAAGCTTGTCGTCGGAGGTGGGCGCGGCGCCCTTCTTGGTCTCCAGGGCCTGGATGGCCTGGCGCGTCTTGGAGAGCTTGGCCATGATCTGCTTCCGCTGCTCGTCCCTCCTTTCTCCATTCCTCAGCAGCTGGAAGCTGTCCGTAATAAAAACCTGCACCACACACACACACACACACACACACACACACACACACACACACACACACACACACACACACACACACACACACACACACACACACACACAGCGCACAGAAACGTCAGCGCCGAGCGAAAGAAAGGCGGTGAACAGAGGTGGTGAGCGGGACCTCGTGGGTGGCGGACATCCGCACGGTGGGCCGCCCGTAGGTAAGCGGGATGAAGGGGGTGGCAAGCAGGGTGCGGCGGTCCTCGCGGGTGAATTCCTGGAGGCGCGAGTAGAGGTACTCGAACACCTCCTCGCCGCTCTTCTGGTCTGCCGGCGGTGCTTTCACAATCTAGTCCACCAGCAAGAACACATCAGAAGAGCCGCGTGTTATGTGCGTGCGTGCGTGCGTGCGGACAAGTACCATGTTGATGATGCCGGTAAGCGGAGGGTCGGCCGAGATACTGAGCTTCTTGGCCAGCCCGCGCCACCGCTCCTCGACCACCGGAAAGCCGAACGGCGAGTCGTTCAGGAAGCACCGCTTGGGGTCGCACAAGAGCCGACCGTACTCCGGCTGCGCACCACCCTCGGGCGGTGGCTGCTGCAGTCGGGCCTGCGCGGTGCGCACACGGGCGGGGAGGAACCGCATCTCGATGTCGCGGACGTTGAAGCCGGGCGGCTGGGCGCGAAGCAGATCCTCAGCGTTGGCCTCCATGTAATTGAGTATCTTCTCCCGCATCTGCTCTCCTTCGCTATGCTTGTCCGCCCCTGAAACATAACCAAGTCGAAGTGAGTCAGCACTGCTCAAACTTAATGCAAATCCACGATCACATAAACGCACACGCACCATCGTCGTATGGGTAGGAGGAAGCGAGTTGCACGAGGGACAGGAGATTGGGCTTGTCGAGCAGGCCGATCTTCTTGAGCAGCTGTGCCTGCTTGGACTTAGGGTCGAGTTGCTGCGGTTGCTGCTGGTCGGCGGCTTTGGGCGACCAGTCGAGCACGATGAAGCCTAGCGCCTTCATCTCGTCGGCCGGGAAGAACAGCTCGCTGGCCTTGCGCGGGATGTTGTCCCGCATCTCCTCGAACTCCGTCGCAAACATATCCACCGCGGCCCTCCGCCTGTGCGCCACCGGCGCTCCGACGGCCGTGACGCCTTCTTCGGCCGGGGCTGCTGTGCTGGGAGTGGTGCCTTCAGCCGCGGCGGAAGCGGTCGCCATCTTACGCTTGTAGACCACAGCTGGCAGGAACGCTGAATTCTTAAGCAGATTCCTGCATTCCACACGCACCACGATGAAACTTAACACAAAAACAACAACGGACTCGAGCAGTTGGCAGAGGGAAGAGGTTGGTACCAGTCGGCCGGGGTGAATGACGACTGCTGCTTTGTTAGGTAGTCGACCAGGTCCCTGACGTTCCATCGCAGCTGCTCCAGACGCCCAAGCACCAGCTTCAGATCGACAGTGTCGCGCACGCCTGGAAGAAAGCGAAGGAATGTCACAAATGGCAAGCGTGCTTCACATAGAGAGAAGGGCGGGCCGAACCGAGGGCCTTGAGGAAGGGCTTGGTGTCATGGCGGATGATGTCGGCCCGCACATGGTCGATATCAGAGAAGAGCCGCACGCTCGGGAAGTAGACTTCTTCCGGTCGCCTAAACGCTGTTGTCGGAGTCGTCGTTGTTGCTGGTGCAGTTGCAGAAGTTGTCGCATCTTTACGCGCCACACACACACACACACACACACACACACACACACACACACACACACACACACACACACACACACACACACACACACACACACACAACGACACCAAAGACAAGATCAACAGCAGCGTCCCACAATCCTGCGCGATCGAGCGAAGGTAAATGTACGAATGGAGGCATACCCTGTCTGGGCTCGATAGGAACGCAGGCGACCTGGCGCAGCACGGCCACCACCTCGTTCTTGTTGCCCTCAGGCAGGTGCGGAAAGAACTCCGCGATGTGCTTCAACACATCCGCGCCACCTGACAAAAAAATCGGGTGGTTAAATTAATGTCAATACAAAATAAATAAATAAATGCAAAATAAATACCTGGGGCAGTGAGGAGGTGCAGGTTGTTGCGGATGTGGCCCCACCAGTCCCATGCAGTAAGCTCGCGCCAGCCGAACCGCTTGAGCAGGAGGCTCTTGTGCAGCACCGCGCTTAGCGAAGCTGAGATGAACGGATCCAGCGTGGCAGGCGGCAGGGGCAGGCCGCGCATGGCCTTGCTCGCCCCCACGAAGAACTGGACCTCGCCGAGATTCTGGCGCACGGGCCGGAACGGAACTGCGGCGGGCGTCGACGATGGGGCGCCGTCGCCGCTTGAGTCGGTCGCCTCGTGCTCCTTGGTCTCGCGCACGACGACGGTCAGGCTCGACAGCAATTTGAGCACATTCTTCCGTTGGTTCACGAATAATGCGTGCTCGACCTGTTGTGTGTTACTTCAGCGGTGAGAACGAGGGGGATCGGGTGAGAGCGATTTGAGTTACCTGCGGCTTGCTGAACCACTTGATGACCTGGGCGAGCTCGTCTAGCGATAGCTCCCGACGCTTCAGTTCGTCCAGGAGGTCGTCCAACGAGATCTCGCGCACCATGTTGCGGGCCTTGAGGTGGTGGAAGAACCTAGTTCCGACCAATATCAGCGATCGAATGATACACGACCACACGCACTACGCAATGGACCGATTAGTGTGGGTTACCTTTCGCACTTCTGGAGCAGCGACTTGGGAACGATGGCAGTGGTCGTCCCAGAACTGCGCTGGACCAGGAAATCCTCCATGTCCAGGTACGGCAGCCTCACCTTGTCGCACGTCAATATACCTGCAACATGAAGACGGGTGATTATGGTGATTTTGATGACAATGTTGATGACGATGCGGCATGATGGGTCGAGATGTACCGGCGGTAGAAGGAATGAAAAAGAGGGTCGGCGGAATTCGCTGCTGTTGGGCGACCGGCGTCACGTTGGCGTACTGAAGCGGGTGCACGAAAAAGTATTGATTGAGCAGTCGGACGACCTTCTCGCTCGGGTGACTCTGCGCGAAGCTGCTCATTACACAAGCGAGTAAGCAACAAGCATAAAGAATAGAGAAAAGTAAAATAGAATGACAGAGGGTCACCTGTGCGCCGAGAGCAAATTGACTATCTCACGCTCAAGAATCTGCTCTTGCTCTGGTTGGATGCGAGTACTCTCGATCTTCTTCATGATGTGGTCATAGTACAGGCGAGAGACCTGGAAAAGCGGAGAAGATTGATGAAGTCACCGCCAAGTGCCCTCGCAGTAGGCAAAAACGTACCTGGCCCGCGGCAGCCAGCAGGTTGCAGTTCCAGTTTGATATGTACACGTCCTGGAAGTCTATGTTCTCCCTCTCAACCGTGGGGATCAGCTGCCGATGTGCAAACGAAATTAGTATGTGCATGACATCGCACACGCACACGCACATCGAACGCACAATACCTGGGCAGCAAGGTGGAATCCAGTGCCGGTAGTTTGCTGGGTCGAGAAGCCGATGAAGATGTGTCCGTTGTTGGGACACGGGAAGAGGTCCACCACGAGGTCGTCCACCTTCCTCGCCTGACCACCGCCCAGCCCATCGTCGATCAACTGCTGAGCCGGCGTTGACGACGATGGACCACCGTTGACCAGAGACGACCAAAACGACGACAGGCCACCACCGGGCGTCGCTGTTGACGATGGCGAAGCTGTGGGGTCGGACGGCGAGCCCTTCGTCTTGTTAGTGGTGGAGTCCAAGGCCTTCAGCTGGTCGGCTTCTTCGTCGTCATCGTCAAAGTTGTAGAGCAGAAGTATGCTGGTGCGGCTCGGCGGCGTCTTCTTGAGGATGCGCTTCATGTTCTCGAGGTACGTTGGGTAGAACTCCCAGTGCACGTCCACCTTGTGTTCCATGTCATATGCCGTGTGTCGTGTGTGTCGTGTTAGAATTAAAGAAAGGTCGCAAGAGTGTATACAGTTCTTACCTGTGCGTTGAGCAAACGCATTTTTACAAAGAGAGGCTTGGTGAAAGGATATCGGTCGACCTTGACCGTCATCCTCTGCGCCTTGATCGAGGCTTCACGCGAGCCAGGCACAGCGTTGGCGCGGTGTCCAGTCAGAAATCCAGCTGGCCAGCCATTCACACCATGGGCCATTTCAGGGAGTGGGATTGAATACCAATGGACATGTAGCCGTGCTCCTTCTGCCGCCGCTTCACGTCGTCCTTGGTCACTCTGGGCACTGCCACCTCCTCCGTCTCCTTCTCGCGCGCCTCCGTGCTCCCTGTGTCGCACCAGAATTAAAACATAATTCATTTCAAAAATTAATAAATAAAAAGGCGTACGTATATCTACATTGGTGTGGACTTGGAGGAGCTTGATGTCGTTCACGATCAGAGAGATGGACTGGACGTTGGTGGTGAAGGAGACTGACTTGACTACGAATCGGCTCAGCAGGTCGAGGTCGAACGGCATCACCTCACGCGTCTCGAGCACAAACGCCACCCAGTCCCTCCGCTTTGCCGCTTCGGCCGCCGCCTCCGCCGCCTTACGCTCGGCATCCTCCTCTTTGAAGACGCCGGTGTCCTCAGTCGTGTCCTCTACCTTGGCCCTCGTGGTCACCAGCATGTCACCGCGCCAATGGAAAATGAGGCAATCATCGCCTGATCACAGCACACAAGCAAACGAGCGATACACGTCAGCATTCTGCACAAGTATCTTATGGTGGAATGTGAGAAACGCAGAGGTGGTTTCAGTGCACAGGCCGTACCCGACTTGATGATGGGCTGTTCGCAGATGGCAAACACCGAGTAGAAGCCCACGCCGAACATACCGCAGGCATCGGAGTTGGGGTTGCCCTCGGCGATCTTCCTGATGCGCGTCCAGTCCTCCTCTGTGAACACGCGTCCGTTGTTTTGGATCTGCGTAGCCACATCAACCGCCACTCAAGTAAGTCGAAGCTCGTGGTGTGATGTGGTATGGTGTGGTCTAAACCTTGATCTCAGTGGCATCGCAGGATCCAAACTGCAGGGCATGATCGTAAGACTTCTTCGTCTGCTTCTTTTTGCCGCCATCGCCATCGTCCTTTTCCTTTTCTTTCTCTTTCTCTACCGGGCCGGCGGTCCACGAGCCGAACTTGAAGATGCTGAGGATGGACGAGGCGGCGGACGAGGCCGAGGACTCAGGGACAGCGCTGCCAGCGGTGGAGGAGGCAGCCGTCGTGGAGGGGGAGTCCGTAGTGGGCGATGTGGAGGGAGGACGATAGGTGGGAGACGTGAGCACGATCTCAATGTGCGTAGCTCCGGCTGAAGCAATCACGGGAATGCGCATGAGTGAGCTCCTAACGTGCACGACACGCTACACACGACATGGCGCACACACGACTCGGCACGATACGCGCAGCTGAGAAGAGCGCACAATACCATCATTGGCGTTCTGGATGAGCTCGCGAAACAGGGTGAACTCGGAACTGTGGGCACAAGGTCATGAGCACACCGCCCAGGGAGGAGTTGCATAGGGTGAGATGGAAAAAGAAGGAGATGGATTGTGAACCTGTAGCGGGCCAAGATTTTATCGATGAGATGCCGCTGGTTGACTTCGACTTGCCGCTCCTCGCCCTTGGCAAACAGCTGGCTCTTGAGATGGGCCGCGCCCTGCATGGTTGTTGTTGGGGCGACAGGTCTTTGAAGACTTGGCTTGTCTAGCAGAAGACGAAGAAGCCCAAGATGCCTGATTTGCGTGAATGCACTCGATACGTGGCGAATTATTAAAATAATCCAAAAACAAAGTAATGCAAACAAAAAAGAAAAACGTGAGGAAAAGAAAGAGAAAAAAGCAGAGTTCGAGGAATAAACAACAAATTGGCTGCTGGAGAGATTGGCTGCACATCGTGCGCATTCGTCAATAGTAAAGAAAAAAAGAGAGGAGAGAAAGATGAAGAGCTTCGCGCGACGCGGTGCGATCACAACGGCGGGTCTGGGGGCGAGATCTTCAATTGCCACTGCGAGGCCGCTACTCGCGCCGATGACGAATGGGATCATCACCTCTTCATCTGCGGCGAGCTACCACTCGGAGGGCGGCAGCGGTCGGCACCCCGGCTTCTGGGGACCCGACAACCCCGCCTACGCCACCACCATCCTCTGCGTGCGCAAGGGCAACTCAGTGGTACGCCGCCGCAGTCCTCTGCGTTGATTGAATCTTCTCCTCTCTACGATTGCGTTGGTTGTAACTTTGTTGCTTTTCTTTTCTCCCCCATCACGCACACGGTGCGCAGGTGATGATAGGCGACGGGCAGGTGACGCTGGGCAGCACCGTGGTGAAGCCCAACGCACGAAAGGTCCGCCAAATCCGTCCTGGCATCGTTGCGGGCTTTGCCGGTACGCTTCTCTTCCTCCTTCCGTGTGTGTGTGTGTGTGTGTGTGTGTGTGTGTGTGTGTGTGTGTGTGTGTGTGTGTGT
>CDFC01057470.1:5730-23364 GCA_000826385.1 Acanthamoeba rhysodes | reverse complement strand
ACACACACACACACACACACACACACACACACACACACACACACACACACGTGCGACACGCACACGCACACACTTAATAGTGACGGACAATAGTGTACAGAACAAACTCGAACGCAGCGATAGCGAAGAGAGCATGGAACCCTTCGAAGAGGTACGCGTGCCGCAAACTTATCTTTTTGCACCATTCTCAAGCCGTGTGTCGTGTGCGTGTCGTTGGTCGTGTGCATGTCGTGTCGTGTGCGTGTCGTGCGTGTCGAGAACAGATGGAAACAGAGGAGGAGCGAAGGAAGCGCATGGCACGCGAACGTATCGCGGAGCTGAAGGGCCGGACGTTCTGGCAGCAGCTGTTCTCGGCCCCGTGGTGGGTCAACGCCGTCTTCACGGCCATCAACATCTTCGGCCTCCAGTACTACATCAGCACTGGACCCGACCAACTCCTCCGCATGGGCGACTACGGTTCGTTTTTTCCCCCCATTCATTCTTTTGATGATTCTTATTCTTTGTTCTTTTCTAGACGCCACGTACACGGTGTTGCTCAATGTGATCACACCCCTGGGCGCGCTGGGCATTCCCATCTACGGTTGGTTGATGGACAAGAAGGGCTTCGCCCTCTCCTACGCCGTCATCAACCTCCTCGGCATCGGTACGTGCTTGGGCCACAGCACATCACATCACAGATGGTGATGGTGGAGAGCAGTGGTTGGCTCACGCTTTTATTTTTATTGCATTGTGCAGGCATCAACGTGTTGGCGTTGATCCCGGTGCTCCCGCTTCAGATCGTGACCTTCGCCTTCTGGGCGGCCTACCGGCTGCTGGGCTTCTCGGCGTGCTACGCATTCGTCGCTAAAGTGTACGCCTGCCGGTTGAAAACATCGAAATGTTTAACGTATATCTCACAACACGCGACACGACACGACCAACGACACGACACGCGACGACACGACACGACACGACACACAGGTTTGGCGACACCAATTTTGGCACCCTCAACGGCTTGACCCTATCAAGCACCGGCATTATCAACTTTTCTCAGGTACGTCGGGCGACACGGCTTCCTGATCGCAGGATCCAGTCTCTCACATGTCGTGTGCCCTGTCTGGTAATGTGTGACCTGTGCGTGTCGTGTGCAGATTTTAATCACGAAGATGGTGGTGGAGCATTGGGGCGGGAGCTTCTTCTACCCCAACGTGGGGTTCATTCTGGCGCGGCTGCCCCTGTTCTGGGTCTCCTACTACTTCTGGCAGCTCGGCATCTAAAACACCACCACCTTCAGTTACTCACTCATTTTAATTTTGTCATTTATTACTTTCATAGATATGTCTATATTACGAGAATGGGAGCTCCCTGGCCAGGTGTCGGCGATAGCCGGTGGGTGTGGTTCCGTTTGTTGATGTTGATGTTTACTGCGACCATTCCTTCTTTTTCTTGTCGGCGTGACGGTCGCGTTCGCTTTTTGCCCCGCGATCTTTCTTATTCTTTTGTGTTTATCCTCTGGCGTACACACCGCTTGGCCGCAACGGATCTCATCGATCGCTCCCTCCTTCGTTCGTCAATTGATTCGATTCGATTCAATTGATCGTCGCCGTGGCCTCTTTAAAGATTATCTAAGAATCTGCAATAACGATTTCTAATTCGAGATTTCAATTTTAACAAAATGGAGGGAGGGCCCATCAACAGCTACACCGAAGATGACTTCACGACGCCGCTCGTCGCCCGCGGTACCATCATCATCTTCACAATGCCACACCTACACAAATTACTGATTTATTATTATTATTATTATTATTTATTATTATTATTATTTTGATTATGATTATTTCAGACGGCTTCGAGGAGCAGCGACGGCGGCGATACATCATCATCGCCCGACGCGCCGTGGCTCTCATATGCGCCATGATCATCGGCCTGCAGTCCGGCACCACGGTGCTCCTCCCGCACACACCGCACCGCACACACCGCACACATCGCACCGCACACATCGCACACACCGCACCGCACACGCCGCACACATAGGTAACTCATCATTTGAAAATGGGACACAGAACGCGTTCAACACGATCGCCGGTCACATCCAGAACGACACAGGGCTGGGCGACAACCTGATGACCCTCCTCTCGTCGCTGGGCATCATCGGCCTCTTCTTCACCTTCCCGGCGGGCTTCGTCAACGACCGCTTCGGGGCCATGTGGACGGGCCTCATCGGCGCCGTGCTCACGTCGGCCGGCTACGCCGGCATGTCCTTCACCGACAAGGAGTCCTACGCGGCCATGCTCATCTGCCTCATGCTCGTCGGCTTCGGCAGCGGCACCACCTTCCTCGCCGCGCTCTCCACGGGCCTCAAGACCATCCCCGGCTACCCCGGTATGCCAACTCTATCATTACTTTTTATTTATCAACAATTCATTGTTTTTAATATTTATTATTTATTTCATTAATGACACCAGGGTTGGGCATTGCCATGGTCGGTGCCTGCATGAGTCTGTCGCTCGCGTTGACCAATGGAATCGTTGAATGTATGCACACGCACACTGCACACGCTCACGCACACCGCACACGCTCACGATCCAGAGACGGTCCCCCGCACACGGACCACCACACACACACGCACGCACGCATGCGCACGCGCACGCGCACACGATGCGGCAGCTCACATACGTGCGTGCTGTGCCAGTCTACAAGAACGTGTTCGATTGTTCGGCGGACAGCTGTTGGCCGTACTACCTGCGCTCGTTGGCCGTGTCGACCGCTATCTTCCTGTTCGTCCCCAGCTTCGGCCTCAGCCTGCTCCCGCCCGACGAGCCGGCCCCAGCGCGTACGCCGAGAGAACCCACTAACAAACTACATTCATTCCGCACATTCCTCACTATGGCACGCACACGTGCACGACGCACGACACACAACAGCGATTCATGAGGAGGAGTTCGGTGTCAGCGAGGACACCCTGCCGCCGGTGAGCAGCAAGGCCGATCTGATCACCCAGGACCTGATCGACGGCCGCCACAACACGCCCGTGTCGCTCTTCTACTCGCTCCACACCATGCGCAACATCTTCTTCTGGTTCCTCATCCTCGGCAACTTTGCCGGCATCTCCTCGGCCGTGTTTATCATCACATGTACGTCTGCCGTGTGTGTGTGTGTGTGTGTGTGTGTGTGTGTGTGTGTGTGTGTGTGTGTGGTCGCGGCTAACACACAATACGTCATAGCCAACAAATCGATCTGGACGACGTTCACCAACGGCAAGGATGCGGGTTGGGCGGTGAACATCACCACGGCCTTTTCCATCACCAACACCGTGGCCAACATCGTCTCGGGCTTCGCCACCGACTTCCTTTGGTCCAGGGTACGCTCTCCCCCCGCGCCTGCCTTGATTGCGTGTGTGTCGTGTCACATGTCATCTCTGTAACGCACTACGCGCACAGTTCCGCTACCCGCGTAACAAGCTGCTGTCGCTGGTACTGCTGTTCGACGCGGTCGTCTACATCATCCTCATCGGTCTTTCCTACGGCATCTCCGATCCCACCACCGCCGCTCAGGTACTCCGACACACACACACACACACACACACACACACACACACACACACACACACACACACACACACACACACACACACACACACACACACACAGCTAACGTGCGTGCGCGCACATGCGCGGGTTGCAGGTGGTGTTTGTGATCTGCCTGGTGAGCGTGGGCTTCTGCTTCGGCACGTTCTTGTCCGTGGTGCCCATCATCGTGGGCGACTTCTACGGCCACGTCAACTTCGGCCTCTACTTCGGCTACATTCAGCTGGGCGCCACCGGTGCCACCTTCATCATTCCCAACATCGCCGAGGTCATCAAACAGCAAATGGTGCGTGTGTTGTGACGTGTGTCGTGCGGTTGCGTGTGTCGCGCAGTTCTAGTCTTACACTTTTTACGTGTGAACGCATGACATCACACACAGGGCAACTACAACGTTATCTTCATCTTCCTTGCCGTGTGCCTGGCGACGTCTAGCATCGGCGTCTACTTCAAGCGACCTACCCCCATCGGTCGGTGGTAGAGCGGTATCGGTGGTGTCTGCGCCCAATAGCAATTTTTTTTTTTTTAGTATTTTAAATCCGAAACGGATGTAATGGAGGCAACACAAGAGGTCGTTTTGATAGATGACGCCGCGTTACGGTTCGTATGCTGGGCTCATAGATGCATGCGTTTTCTCCAATCAGTAGAGCTCAGCCTCACCTCTGTTTCCTTTAAAAATATATATATATATATATAAATATAATAACAGCCTTGCCTTCATTCCATCTCGCGCGGATGGAAGAATCCACTACGACCAGGACATCCTCTTCAGGTTGAAAGTCTACAACCACCACCAGGATCGTGGGGTGTGTGCTCCCCCCCGCAATAATAATAATAATCATAATAATAATAATAATAATAATAATCTTGTTTTGTTCTTTTAAATTAAATTATTTATGTGGCATTTACGTGCCAGACGGTCTCTATGCGGCTGGCCAGGTGTGAGCTCAAGGCCGACAGAGGAAGCCCGCTGAAGGCCTGGGACACAACGCTGCAGCAACCCGTCAGGAAGAATGGCTTTGGCGCCGAACTGCACACGGATGCCCTCCCTCGTGGTGACTATGTACGCCCACACACCACACACACACACACACACACACACACACACACACACACACACACACACACACACACACACACACACACACACACACACACACAATCAAAACACATGTCGCACCGCACTCATCCACATGTGTGTGCTTGCGGCCTACGCCCCAAAGGAGTTCAGTGTGAGGGTGCGAAAGTCGGGTGAGGAGAAGGAGAAGGCAGGCGCGCAGAAGAAAGACAACAATATGCGACTGCTCACTGTCATGGTGGCTTCTTGGGAGGTTGTCAAGAGAAACATCCACGTCACCACTGCCTACACTGGGC
Organism: Acanthamoeba rhysodes; assembly: GCA_000826385.1. Lineage (NCBI taxonomy): Eukaryota > Discosea > Longamoebia > Acanthamoebidae > Acanthamoeba > Acanthamoeba rhysodes. Next base: position 18,427 of record CDFC01057470.1, on the reverse strand, counting down.
CAGAGCCACCAAGGAAGAGGAAGAGGCAGCACGGTGCGCACCTCCCATCTTGTTTGTGCGCAGCCACGCACGCCATTGACCATCAGAGTGACTTGCAGAGCCGGGGATCAATACGGCAGAAGCGCAGATGCTTATGAATGAAGAGGGCTCTCCTTTTCAACCTCGGGAGCCGTACTGGGGCCAGCACGGTACTGTGTCTGCCACGCAGCGCTCATGTGATCGCGAGAGTGTAACACATTGATCGTGCGGTGTGTTTGCGCAGCCCAACCTGTCCCAAGCGTGCCCACGGCTTCATTTTATGGCCATTTGCCGATGGCGGCCACGAGCGGCGGCCAGCAACCATGCCAGCCTGACATCTCTGTGCCCGATCCAGCCGTCTCCACCCCATCGCTGACGCTGGGTGACCTCCACCATCACTCAGCCACGCTGACGCCTCCCGGTACTGGCGGCGGGTCAGTGTGCTGGCCAGCGCCGCCCACTGAGCCTGGGCCTTCTTGCATGGACGTTCCTATGATGACTTTAGACTGGAGCCAGAAGCAGGAGGTACCACCAGACCCAAGGGTTAGCCTATTTTACTCATTTAATTACTGGCGGCGGGTCAGTGTGCTGGCCAGCGCCGCCCACTGAGCCTGGGCCTTCTTGCATGGACGTTCCTATGATGACTTTTTGTTCTATTATGATTGTGGTACTAATGTCTCATGCTCCTCTCCTGGTGCAGGACGATCTACCGGAAGAAGTGATTGATAGCTTTCTCGCGGAGTTGACTGCGGCACGCCCCCCAACCCCCCCCCCCTCTCCTCTAATGGTAGTCCCACCACTGCACCCTTTTTCTGACGGTTTTGTGGTGTACCGGTACTTCCCTTTCCATGCAGCCCCTTCCTACTACGGTTGACCCAGGATCACCGGCCAAGTATGATGAGAAAGGGAAAGAGAAGGAGGGCGAGGGCGAGGGCGAGGGCGAGGGCGAGGGCGAGGGCGAGGGCGAGGGCGAGGGCGAGGGCGAGGGCGAGGGCGGAGTGGACAGTGACGAGGAAGTAAGGCAGCGCTTGAATGGGATGACGCTGGTGGCCGGGAGAGAACGAGCCCTGTCCTTCGTGGTGAGGCTGGGCTTTGCTGCGACGGACATCCTTGGAGAGAAAGCCAGGCACGACGTATTCGCGTACGATTCCATCCGACTCTCGACCAGCGCCCTCCTCCGCAACCTCGATGCGCCCCAACACCTCTACTTCCCCAAAAGCCCGCCGGCCAACAGACATGAAGCCCTCGTGCTGTTTAAAGCGATCGCGGTCTGGCTCGAGGTTTCGCGAGGCCCACTCAGTGGGGCCATCTACGACGTTGCTGGCTGGCTCTACGTCATGGAGCACCAGGTTCGCTCCCCCAGTATTTGGAGGTTGAGGTCGGCCTACACCTTCGTCGAGGAGGCCGAGCCGCACTTTGGCACAGAATTCGCGCGGAACTGGAAGCGGGTTCTCTCTGGGCTGTGCGACAGCCACGATGTAGAGAAGCTCCAGCTGCTCGGCCAGTTGCTTGCGACAGCTGCCAAGCAGTATGACCAAAATAAATAAATCGAAATTGCACTTTTACAAGCAACTTGAGGACTTCCAGTTTCAAATTTTACCTCCAACCTGGGGTGGGAAAAACTCACCTTAAGGTCTCATTGGTGCTGACATTGTGTACACAATGTGTGTGCTTCTCTTCTAATGTTGGTGATGATAGGTGAAAAACTGAGCCATGTAGTGATTTGAGAGAGCTCAATTTCCAACCATTCTCTTTCCCTTCATCTTTGCCTTATCAGGCCTGGTTTTAGCTTGATTGGGAACACATTGCAAAGTTGACAGCTTGGGAACAAAGCCTTCTGTAGTGGACACCAACAGGGACTGCCCCACACCAGCTGAATGGTGCTGTAATCTTGCAAATTTAACAGGAACATGTCAACTTTGAATGGACAATTTGGAGATTTGGGGTATGAGGTAATGGTGCACATTGAAGATGCAGACACTAGGAATTGTTCACAAGACATAGTGATGCCAGAAGGGCACCAGTGCACCACAGAAATTTGTTTGTATTGATAAAGAGCAGAGAGATGGAGTGGTGGGACAGTGCAACAGGATGGCTGCAAAGTCCTGTGCTCAGAGGTTGGCTGTCAAGTGTGGCTTGCTGCAGGCCTGGATCCTGGTTCAAAGTGCAAGTTTTGGCATTCCTTTTTGGCATTGTGTCAGGGGCCTGTGTTAAACAGAACGTCACCATTTGGTCATGTTTGTGTACTCAGATTGCTTGCAGTGAACTGGCCGAAGTGTGCAACAACACCAATCAGTTTCTGGCAGGTGTGCAGTTAAAGCAGGATAAATGTCTGTCTGGAAAAACACCAAAAATGTGCACAAAATGCTGAGTGGCCCTGCAGAGGGGGGGGGGTTAAGGATATCTCCCATTTAGCCCAGTGTCTGGGGTGGTGTAAGAGAAGAGATATTGGGAACTAGTTTGAGAAGGGAGCTTCATCTGCATTGGTGAGTGGATGTAAGGGAGCTTAAATAAAACAATCAAAGTGAGGAGTAATTCACAGTCTCTCAGGCAAGGCATTGAGAGCCAAGGGATGGGCTGTGGGGACAGAAATGGAGGTGTTGGAGATGGAAAGCCAGGCCAAAAAAGTAAATGCAACAGGTGAGTCCAGAAATATTTAGTTCTGCGCATTATCAAGCACCTTTGCGTCCTTGTGGCAATATCAATAAAAGTGGCTCAGGCGAGGGAAGAGGGAGGCAGGAAGAGGTATAGGGCCACTGTACTGACTCCCAGCCTTGGCAAAGATTGGCTCTAGCCACTCTTCCAGCCACAGGGCGCCTGGTGTCATCTTGGAGTTGCAAGAAGGTAGTTCAGGAAACAAGGTGCTGGTGGAGTGGCTGTCAGGTGACTCTTCAAAGCAGGCCTTCTCACATGAACTTGCCACCACAGCTTGTAGGTAGGGCTGAGCCTGGAAGGTCTCATGAAGCTGGCTCAGCCTGCACCAGTAGTGGTCATTTAGCACAGTACACCCCAGAGAGTGATGAAGGAGTAAATTGAGTTCTTGAGCAGCTCCATTACAGGCAGCCCCTGCTCCTGCCAGTGGTTGATGTGGTGCAGGAAAAGGAGGCAGCTCTTAGTGTAAGTGCTGTTTGTGCAAGAGAGGAAGACAAGAAGTAGACAACAGTAATACAGAAACCACATGTTGAAGTCATTCACATGAAGACAGGCACCACAGTTGCACACCTGGGGGAAAAGGTCAGCCAGAATGTTGACAGAGGTTGTGACACCAGTGCAAAGATCAAGCATCTGAACATCAGCAGTGGCAGCCGCCAGTGGCAGAGCTGCAAGCAGAGTGAAGGAGTGCCTCGGCAAGCAGATTCAAAAAGTGAATCATCTGCTGTGGATGGGGCTTTTGGAAGCACATGCCTGAGGCTCATGAAAAGCAGCAACAACAAGGGTAAGGTGGCTCTAAAGGAAAAAGAGGGTCAGGACTTATTCCAGAATAACAGCCACAATGTCCAGTAAAAAGAGTCACTTAGCCTTTTTCATGAACACCTGGTTCAGGGTATCATCCTCAATTGAACAGATGGCCACCCAGAGGTCAGGTGTGAAGACAAAGTGCTGGGCATCTTGTGGATGTCAGTGATGAGCTCCCTGCACATGGGTCTGGAAGCAAGTGAGCATATTATCAGTGAGCTGGGAAGAGTGGGGTGAGGCCATAAAATGCCACCTCCTGGAGTGAAGAGAGGCTGAGAACAGTGAGAAACAGCTCTTCAGAAATCTCAGCATCTGGGGCCAAGGGTGGGAGAGTACTCAGGAATGAGATGGCTGTCAGGCAACAGAGCTGAACATGGTGGTGGGGGTGGTAGACACTGATAAAGAGTGAACTCAGCAGTTGGTAGGGCATCAACCACTTGCCCTGGCAGGGATGACACATCTGTGCCCCAGTTCTGCCATGCCTCTAGGTGTGGCTATATTTGGAAATTTCCTGGAGTTATCACTGGCAATAACTCACCTATATTATGTGTTACCAAGGGTAATAAAGGACTTCTTCAGACATGGCTTCTTATGACACCACAAGGACTAGGACCTCCCTGAGGCCCATCTACCTGAGACCCAGTTGGTCTAATTCCCCTACTCTCCTACATTTGGCAATGACAGCAGGATTGTCTTCATATGAGACAATCCAGTATTGCAGGAAAGGGAACCCCACTGAATCAAGTACAATGAGCTGATCTTGTCCACCAAGGCAATTAAGTTGTTGGTGGTGAAGCCTTCTTTATTGCCTTCCAAGTGAGTGCTCAATCTTTGAGATGATGGCCATCACTTCCCACAATCTGGATATGTGGTGCCAGCTCACCAGCGCGTCCTTGAGCTTGCCTCACCAAAAGGATGGACGGATGGATGGATGGTGTGATGAGATGGCGGCGCAGGGGCGTGGGACGGGGGGGGCTGTTAACGAACCGATGAGCTTCCCCTGCAGCTGTGGCGGCAAGAGTGCCTTGATTTCGTTGGAAAGAAGAAGAAGAAAGAAGAAGACTGTGATCCACACCTCAAGGTGTGTTGTCCACTCTCCACGAGCTCAGCTGCACCTCGTGCGACCACGTGAGGTACTGCTACAGGGTTTTGGAGGTGGGGTAGCCTTGCTTGCTGCGGGCAGGGGATGGGCGAGACCACAACGCATCAAACTGAGCAAGAGCGGAGGATGAGTCGAGGCGCTCCTCGGGCTTCAGGGCGAGCATGCGCTGCACCAACTCCCAGCGGCTCGGGGTCAGATAGGGAGTGGGAACCGACAGCCACCTGCCGACGGAAACACGCCATGGCGTTGGTGTGTGAGTCTTCGAGTCAAGACTTGGCGTGCGCAGCACACTGGGGCTGGGACCAACCATTTTTCAGGATTCTGTTGGGCCCACGCCTTGGCTTGGTGATACGACATCTGAGCCACGGCTTGCGTCTCCTGGTCGCTTTGCGGCCACACACCGAGCAACTGTGTCGTGGTCGTTGTGCGTGGAGCGATCGCAATCAGTCACACACTCGCGCACACACTCGCACACAAGCGAGCGCAGAGTGCCAAGGGCAAACCTGAAAGGCGATCACGGCACCGGCGCTCCACACGTCGACCAAGAGGCTGCATTTGCCCAACGCGACCACCTCCGGAGCTCTGTAGCCAGTCGTGCCCCAGTACTCCTGTAGCCGCCACGCTGCTCCTCGCGGTCGGTCGGTCAGCGCGGCCCCAAAGTCGAGGAGGACGGTGGTTCCTTCCCCTTCTTGCGCGCCCTTTACAAACACCACGTTGGCGGGAGCTATGTCGTTGTGCACCACCCCGCGCTCGTGCATGTCGTGCACGGCCAGAAGGAGTTGCCGCGTGTAGCACGCGAAGGTGCGATCGGAGCACAGATGGGTGTAGCAAATCCGTTCGTCTGTGCACACGTGTTGCGCCAGTAGGTCAGTGACATTACAACGTTACAGCCACAAGTCGAGTTACGGAAATAGGGAGGAGAGGGCGCGTCACCAGATGGATAGTACTCCATCACAATGCCCGCACGAGATGCGCCGTTGAAGGGGTAGTGCTCGATGACGTCCAACAGCTGCGCCACGTTCGGTACGCCGCGAAGCTGGTGCAGGACTCGTGCTTCCTCCCTCATGCGTTCCCGCGTCTCGACCAGCTTCAGCACCACTTCCCGCTGCTCCTGGCCGTTGGCAGCCGCGCTGTGGCACAGCCAGACATCACTCTGGGAATTCTGTTCTTTCGCCATGCATGCACTCAACGTGAGAATGTGAAGCAGATTGCATCACATCAAAGCAACCAACGCTGAGAATGGTGGAGGTGGTGGTGGTGATCCCCGTCGGCCAGGAAGCGAACCCTGAAGAGCTGGCGGACCGGTTCTAAATGAAGCGAGGATGATACGGTGACGGCCTTACCACCACCACCGTCACCACCATCTCGGGGTCCACCCTGATCCTCCCTGGGCCCTTCTGCCTCCGCTTGCGTCTTGATCTTGGCCGGTTGGTGGTCCTGACAGAACCACGGGAGAGAGCCGCGAGGAACCTGGTCGAGATTGACACACCTGGGATGAAACCAGTTGAGGCACTCGGTGCACTGCATGTGGCGCTCTCCGCTGTCCTTTTCGCCGCAGACGCAGAACTTTCGCCACCAGACGTCTTGGCGCGGCCCTCGCGCACAAGTGAAGTCATTGACCATGATGCCGAAGCGGATGGCGATGTTGACGGCCTCGTGTCGAAGCAGGAAGCACCGCTTCAGTTCGAGCACGCTCGTGATGGGTCGATTGTAGAGCTCGCCGAGGCAGAGTCCCTCCCCCTTGGCATGCCACACGCAGGCCATCTGGAAGTGGCTGCCGTGCATGCTCGTGGCCAAGGTGAACGGGATGGCCGCGGAGAAGGAGGTCATCTCGGATTCGCACATCGCCGCGTCGAGGAGGTCGAGCTGGTGGTACGCGCATACGATCGCAGCATAGTGCAACCTGGACCTGTGGATCAATCAATCAATCAATCAGTTGCGGCGTCCAAGGTTTGTCTCTCGTTCACTACTACTCACGCCAACCACAGAAGGAGAAGGGGTCACCACGGCGTACTGGCCATTTTCGAGGCTGTCCGTGTCCTTCTTGAACTCGACGAGGTCAAGAGGGAGAATCGCCTTCCCGGCGCACAGGCATCGCCAATCAGGTAGGGCGCAGGAGCGGGGAACACCAATGCTTTGATCTGGCCGCGTGCAGCTGCCGTCCCCCACAACGGGCAGGGCTCGAGCTCCCTGGAGTCCAACATCCCTGTTGGCGTGTTGAAGCAACACAGTCTCGTGAGATATTTATGAGTATGCGATAAATCACCAGGACATGATGGATGAAACGAATGAGAAGGCCGGGCTTGTTGTGGAGGGCAGGTAGGTACCCATCGATTGTGAACTTGAGCGTGTCGAGCGTGTGTCCACCCAGGCTCAGCATGGCGAGGAAATGGCCTGCCCATAGCAGCTCGCCACAGCCGGCCAGGGCGACGCGGTTTTTAAAGGTGTGCACGAGAACCACCCCAGCAGCCGCGAAGTAAGCGCTGCCATTGCATTTCTCGTTCCACTTGGCCTCGATGGCGTCTTTGTCTGCACTTAAGACCTGCCCCCGCACGACACAATGAGCTGGATGGCCGTCAGATCAGGCAGGGATGGGTGCACGAACCGACAAGAAGTCGCTCAAGGTGGCTGAGGAGCTGGCTGAGCTCCTAATCTTTTCCAAGACTTTGCCGGTGGCGATTTGCTTCGCCAGGCGCTGGCACGCGTCACCATAGTCTCTGAATTCAAGTTGTGATGAGACCATCTCGCGAAGTTTGCTCTTCAAAGTCGTTCTGTCCGAAATCGGAGTCGTTTCTGCGAGGTGATGCGTCGTGAGTTGGGGTTAGAAGCCACGCAGCGTGCAACAATTTACGAACCCATGAGAATCGCGTTGATTTTGTACGATGGGCTGTGGTGGTCTGAAGCATAGGACAGTAGGGAAGAATGACACAGCGCCAACACACGAAGTACGCTTCGACCTTTTCGTATTTCAAAATTGGCCAAAATGCATAAGGCTCTGGCTTTTGACGAAACGGATTGATTTGCTGAAACATGTGCATTTTTCTTGGCTTTTCTTGGATTTTCGACACGTTTTCCGAACACTGCACCACGGGCCAAAGTGCATGGCAGATGACACCAGTCAGTTTATGGAGGGTGTACAGATGCTCATGTTACAGTACGTGCTGTCAGATAGTTAACTAGTAGCTAACTGACCCTTTTATTTGTTTAGTCTCTTATATCCCTTATGAAAAAATCCCACTGCATCAAAAAAAATTGCATTTCAATTCACACCATTCAGTTTCACACAGATGCAAGGCAGGCATCTGCTGATTGATTTGTAAATCAAGACCAAATCAAACCACTCCACACCCCCCTCACTGCCTCTTCAGCCACATGCTTGTGTAGGAGTGTAGGGGAATTAGAGCAGCTGGGTCTCAAGTAGATGGGCCTCAGGGAGGTCCTCACTTTGTTGTGGTAGAAGAAGTCCTTTATTCCCCCCTTGGATACAGATAATATAGGAGAGTTATCTCTGGCAGGGAATCACAGGGAAATACCATTTCCCTCCCTCAGGTGTGCAATAAAGCCACACCCTGAGGTGTGGCTGAGTTTGGCTCTACCACACTATCCTAGGATCCAATGTGCTGTGATGATTTGGAGGAATGCTTGACCTAGGAAGAGGTTGATTGCAGTTCCAGTCAACTGACCTGTTGAGTGGAGGTCAAGTGGGGAAGTGGGTAGCACTGTACCCCCTTGAGGACCTGATGGAGGAGCAGCTTGTGGCAGCACTAGATGAGCAGGCTTGGCTTGCAGACATTGGCGAGGCCAATCAAGCCAGGCTGTGTGATCTCCTTGAGTGGAACAAGGACGTGTTCTGCATCAAGTTGGAATGGCACAGAGCCAGCAGAATGACTGCACACCACATTGAGTTGACTGACCCTACCCCAATTCACACAAAGGCATGTTGTGTGTTGCCAATGGTTCAGTCCAAGATTGATGACAAGGTAGGCCAGATGGGATTGACTGGGGTGTTGCGTCTGTTGAATAGTGAGTGGGCCACACCAGTTCTACTCATTGACAAGAAGGACAGTGATGAGTGGTTCTGTGTGGACTATTGAGAACTCAACAAGAAGATGAAGTGGGATTTATTGGACACTAAAGAGTGCCTCGAGGGCCTAGGGGAGGCCCAATTCTAATAAAAGATGGACTGTGGATTCTGGCAGATCCCTCTCACACCAGAGGCCTCCAAGATTGCTGCGTTCATGACTCATTGAGGGCTCTACAAGCCAACAGTGATGCCATTCTCACCAACACACCAGCTATGTTCCAGTGAGTGATGGATGAGATGATGGGCCGTCCAAGGGAGAGTGGTTGTGGGTACACATGGATGATCTCCTTGTCTACAGCACCACTTTTGATGAACACCTTGAGCACCTCAAGGAGATGTTCAGGTGGATTTGTGAGTGAGAACTGTACATTAAGCTCACAAAATGCAAGTTCATGAGGGCCAAGATGGAGTATCTCAGCCACATCATCAGCAATGATGGGATCCAGACAGACCCAAAGAAGATCAAGTCTGTGTGCAAGGCTGCCAAAGAACCAGAAGGAGCTGTGGAGCTTCCTTGGGTTGGCCTTGTACTACTGGTGTTTCATATGCAGCTTCTCTCATGTTGTGAGTCCCCTGTCCAAGCTCACAAGTGAGCAAGTCAAGTGGAAGGGGACTGCAGAGGAACAGAACACCTTCAAGGCGCTCAAGGAGGCTCTGGTGAGCGCTCCCATCCTCCAGTACCCCAATGTCAAGTACTCCCAAGAGCAGATGTCTCCACTTGTTCAAGAAGAACACAATCACATAACCTTCTTGCTCTCACACTTGTGGAGTTTCATGAAGGCCATCAAGGGTGATGACCAGGCCACAAGGGAGGATGACACAACAACTGGCCCTGCTGGACCAGGTCATGATCAACAGTGTCAAGGTCTACCAGACCTACTGGCCTACCAAGGGCCAAGGGAAGTCAACCAACACGTCTGTGCAGCTTCAATGGATCATGCTGCAAGGGCTACAAGCTGAGCTGCTGGCGCTCTACCACAATGCACCAAGCAGAGGACATCTTGGAAGAGATAAGGTATATGGGAAGTTGGTCACCCACTACTGGTGGCCAGGCGTGTGGAACAACGTGGATGAGTGGGTCCAAGTCTGCCCACAATGCCAGGCACACCAAGACTAAGCCAGGCCAATGTTGGACCACTACAGCCAATTCAAACATTACAACTATTGGAGAAGGTGGGATTGGACCTGATTGGTCCTCTGCCCAAGATGACCAGAGGCAACACCTACGCTGTCATCATGCAAGACCTCTACTCCAAGTGGCCTGAAGTGATCCCAATACCAGATGTGACTGTGAAGACAGTTGTGGAAGCAATTCTAGACCCCATTGGGAGGTGGGGGCCACCAGAGACAATCATGAGCGATCAAGGCAGAGAATTCGTGGCCAAGCTACATTGAGAGCTGGCCAGACAACTCAGCATCAAGAGGAGTTTCTCTACACCAGGTCACCCACAGACAAACAGCCAAGTCAAGCACTTCAATTGGACCCTCAAGGCTTGCTACACCAACACAAAGCAGGACAACTGGGATGTGCTGCTACTGCTGTACACATACTGCACCAGTCCCCAGAAGTTGATGGGTGTGAGCCTGTATCAGGTCCTGTTTGGGTGACTTGTGCCACCACTGGAGGGCAGTTGCAGATTGCTGGACAATGCAAAGCCATCCAATGAGTGGATTGCTGAGCTGTGAGAAGCCCAGCAGATCATCCATGACCAGGTGACAAGTGCACAAGACCAATTGAAGAACAAGATGATCCAGTGCCATCACAAGAGGAAGGGAGGCAGCTACGCACCAGGAGACTGAGTCCTAGTTTGACAGCCTGCGAAGGGCTGGGCCAGGAAGCTAGTGAAGAAGTGGACAGGTCTGTTTGACGTTGTCCAGCAAGCTTCTCTGCAGGTGGTTGTGCTGTGCCAGGTGAAGGGACACAACTTCAAGCTCAACATGGAGTGTGTGAAGCCATTTCACAAGAAGCAGAACGCCAAGGAGGAGAGATCACAACCAGCTCCTGCCTTGACAGATGAGGAATACAAGATCAAGGCCATCATCAACCACCACAACCTGAAGAACAGCCACAAGTACAAGGTCCACTGGGTCAGCTGCACCACACACAACAACACATGGGTTCCAGCCACCAATGTCCAACCACCTTGTCCAGGACTACCTTGACAGCCACCAGCTGCAAGGTGGAACTGCAACAGTTCCAGCTTAGTCAGGGGGTATGTGGCAGAGTCGAACTCAGCCACGCCTCAGGGTGTGGCATTATTGCACACCTGGGGAAAACCCTAAGGGAAATGGTATTTCCCTGTGATTCCCTGCCGGAGATAACTCTCCTATATTATCTGTATCCAAGGGGGGAATAAAGGACTTCTTCTACCACAACAAAGTGAGGACCTCCCTGAGGCCCATCTACTTGAGACCCAGCTGCTCTAATTCCCCTACACTCCTCAAAGTACCCACCTGCAGACAATTATGTCAGAGGAAAGGAGCAGGAAAAAAGCAGTTTGAGGATTATACTGGTTCCCTTACAACGGCCTCATATCACCAAGGATCCTGCCCCAGGTCTGCCTGCTGACTCCATGCCACATGCAACAATCCACACCACACACACCCTCCTCCCCATTAAATGCTCTTTCTCTCTCCACATCATTGCTGTACAATCATTCCACTCCTTCATACCTGGTATGAAACCATGTCAATCATCATGGTATCATCAGCTGCTGCTTGATGATACCATGGTAGCATTTTTTTGCTGAGTTCAGTACCCTCCCAAAATAAAAGTTTCATTTTTGTTTGGGCTTTTTGTTAAGAAGAAGGGAAAAAGCCACAGGTCAACATCTGGAAAAAGCATCAGCAAGACAGTAATACTTCCTCCATGTTTCCATGCATTAATTGTCATGCACACATATGTGATGATTTCACTGACCTAAAATACATTACATAGTTTCAGCAGTTTGTGGAAGCTCAGCTTGTCAACACCAAGTTTCTACACACAGTCAACTTCGTCTGTTAGCATGGCAACACAGCCTGGGCCACCGTGTGCAACACCATCAACACTGGCAAATATGTACAGGCCAAGTTGGGCAGCCAGAGACAAGCTTGGCAGCCCTATACTCAGCGGACCAATGGTCAGCTGCTGAAGGAAAATGCTTGTGAAAATTCTTGTTATTCTTTTTTATTAACGCTTGCGTTTTCCTTCATCTCTTCATCTCTTCGAAGGTGCTGGCCGAAGAGAGCGCGCTTGTGGTGCTCCTTTTGGGTCACTTCCGGCTTGCATCAGGGAACACACCCCGAATCGCAAATCTTGCATCTAGATGCAACGGATCAGCTCGACCTGGGCCAACTGCGCCCCAGGCCTCAAATGGAAGTTCGTGGCATCTCTGGCGGCCCTCGTGCTGGGCCTCATCTTCATCGCCCTAGGCGTATCGATGAACGTCTACCTCGATCACTACCTCGAGTACCGCATTGAGGACTTCCTCGTCGTCGATTCCAAGTCCAATTCGGGCTACCCCGAATGGGAGTTCAACGGCATTCCCGCCGACAAGACGCCCCAGTACATGAAGTACTACCTGTGGAACCTCACCAACGCCGACGATCTTCGCAATGCCTCTTCTTCATCTTCATCTTCTGCTACTTCCTCATCTGAAAATGGCGCAAAAGAGCGACAAGACGAGGAGGCGGTGGCACCTCGCTACGAGCGCGTCGGACCCTTCGTCTACCGCCGATTCGTCAAGCGCGTCAACGTCACCTTCGTCGATGATGGCGAGAAGGTCTACTACGCGCAGTACATCTACTACATCTTGGACGAGCGCCTGTCCAACGGGCGGCCCGACGACCCGAGCCTGCGCGTGACCAACCTCAACTCGGCCTACCTGGCCGTGCTGGCCAGGGTGGGCGGCGAGCAGAACCTCGTCCGCGCCCTCACCGGCCCCACGCTCCTCCAGCTCTTCACCAACCTCGGCCAACCCTTCGGGTAACAGCATCGTGTCGTGTGTGTCGTGTGTGTCGTGTGTGTCGTGTGTGTCGTGTGTGTCGTGTGTGTC
>CDFC01057381.1:16613-35643 GCA_000826385.1 Acanthamoeba rhysodes | reverse complement strand
GCTCAAGGAGGCTCTGGTGAGTGCTCCTGTCCTCTGGTACCCCAACGTCAAGTGACTGTTCCATCTATGCTGTGACGCCAGCCTCTACACGATAGGGGTGTGCCTTGAGCAGACAAGTGACGGCCAGAACTGGCATGTTGTGGCCTACAGGAGCAAGGCCCTCGACAAGACACAGTCAAACTGGTTGGCAACGGAGCGAGAAGGCTACACGATCGTGTTCTTCTTGAACAAGTGGAGACATCTGCTCTTGGGAGCGGAGCTGGAGGTCCTATCTGACCACCACGCACTCCAATGGTTGTTCAACCAGAAGGAACCGATCAGCAAGATCACAAGATGGATCACAAAGGTGCAGGAGTTCTTCCTGCTGCAGATCACGCACCGAGCCAGACGAATCCACACCAACAGCGACACTCTATTGAGAGAGTCAATCACCAGGAACAACGTCGAGGAAGAGACACCACAAGTGGTGGCTGCTGTCCAGGTCAACAAGTTCAAGCAGAACAAGGACGCTCTGCTGGCCAACCCCGATTTCGAGTGGATCATCAAGGCCATCGAGGGCGATGACCAGGCCATGAGGGGGAGGATGACACAACAACTGGCCCTGTTGGACCAAGTTGTGATTGACAGTGTTGAGGTCTACCAGACCTACTGGCCTACCAAGGGCCAAGGGAAGTCGACAGACACATCCATGCAGCTTCAATGGATCGTGCCACGAGGGCTACAAGCTGAGCTGCTGGCACTCTACCACGACGCGCCGAGCAGAGGACATCTCAGAAGAGATAAGGTATTTGGGAAGTTGGTCACCCACTACTGGTGGCCAGGCATGTGGAATGATGTGGATGAGTGGGTCCGAGTCTGCCCAGGCGCATCAAGACAAAGCTGGACCAATGTTGGGACCACTACAACTGATTTGAACATTGAGACCATGGGAGAAGGTGGGATTGGACCTGATCAGTCCTCTGCCCAAGACAACCAGAGGTAACACCTATGCTGTCGTCATGCAAGATCTCTTCTCCAAGTGGCCCAAGGTGATCCCAATACTGGATGCAACCACAAAGACAGTCACAGAAGCAATTCTCAACCCCATTGGGAGGTGGGGACTGCCAGAGACGATTGTGAGCAATCAAGGCAGAGAATTCATGGCTGAGCTACACCAAGAGCTGGCCAGACAACTCAGCATCAAGAGGAGTTTCTCCACGCCAGGTCACCCACAGACAAACAGCCAAGTCAAGCGCTTCAATCAGACCCTCAAGTCCATGATGGCTCACTACACCAACACAAAGCAGGACAACTGGGATGTCTACATGCCGCTACTGCTGTACACATACTGCACCAGTCCCCAGAAGTCAATGGGCGTGAGCCTGTACCAGGTCCTGTTTGGGCGACTTGTGCCTCCACTGGAGTTGTGGATCGCCGGATGATGTGAAGCCATCCAACAAGTGGATAGCCGAGCTGCAAGAAGCTCAGCAGATCATCCACAATCAAGTGACAAGCACACAAGACCAGTCGAAGGACAAGATGGTCCAGTGCCACCACAAGAAGAAGGGAGGCAGCTATGCACCAGGAGACCGAGTCCTAGTTTGACAGCCCACGAAGGGCCAAGCCAGGAAGCTAGCAAAGAAGTGGACGGGTCTGTTTGATGTTGTCCAGCAAGCTTCTCCACAGGTGGTAGTGTTGCGCCACCCGAAGGGACACAACTTCAAGCTCAACATGGAGCGCATCAAGCCGTTCCGCGAGAAGCAGAACACTGAGGAAGAGAGACCACAACCAGCTCCTACCTCAACAGACGAGGAATACGAGATTGAGGCCATCATCGACCACCACGACTGGAGGAACAGCCATGAGTACAAGGTCCGCTGGGTCGGCTACACCACATGCGACGACACGTGGGTTCCAGCTGCTGATGTCCAAGCCGATCACCTCGTCCAGGACTACCTTGACAGCCACCAGCTGCAAGGCGGAACCGCAACAGTTCCAGCTTAGTCAGGGGGTATGTGGCAGAGTCAAACTCAGCCACGCCTCAGGGTGTGGCATTCTTGCACACCTGAGGATAACCCTGAGGGAAATGGTATTTCCCTGTGATTCCCTGCCGGAGATAACTCTCCTATATTATCTGTATCCAAGGGGGGAATAAAGGACTTCTTTCACCACGACAAAGAGAGGACCTCCCTGAGGCCCATCTACTTGAGACCCAGCTGGTCTAATTCCCCTACACTCCTACACACTCTTTGGCCAACTGTTGATGTTGAGGAATTTCTTCATGATGCTGGTGTAGTTGAGCAGAATTTCATGCAGTTTCCTTTGTTCTGCCTCATTGAGCTTCTGAGCCTCATGCTGCATAAAGAGAATGGTATGGTCAGTATTGTTCAGGACTGTGGTAAGGAACCTTGTGATGTGTGATTTTGTTGTTGTGTACATGTGACAAAAAGTACCATTGAGCTGATGAGCTTCCTTCCATGCCAGGACGTGAATGTCATCTTCATAGACCTTGTTCTGGACTTTCAAGTGGTGTTGCACCATAGTTGATGTGCGTGGCTTCTTCTCTGTACATTTTTTGATGTCCTTGCACTGACTGATTCCAGGTCTTCCCCAAGAAAAGACGCCTTGCAGTCTGAACATGATGATTGCCATCAATGATGCAGTATTCAGGCATTCTGTTGTTGAGAATGCACTGAGAAGGAGGAAGCTCTTTAACAAGCAGACGCTCCATCATCAGAACTCCCATCTCATTGATGATGTTGAGAGCACCGTGGTCATGCAAGACCTCTTCTCCAAGTGGCCTGAAGTGATCCCAATACCAGATGTGACTGCAAAGACGGTTGCAGAAGCAATTCTCAACCCCATCAGGAGGTGGGGACTGCCAGAGACAATTGTGAGCGATCAAGCCAGAGAATTCATGGCTGAGCTTCACCAAGAGCTGGCCAGACAACTAGGCATCAAGAGGAGCTTCTCTACGCTGGGTCACCCACAGACAAACAGCCAAGTTGAGCACTTCAATTGGACCCTCAAGTCCATGATGGCTCATTATGCCAACACAAAACAGGACAACTGGGACGTCAATGTGCTGCTACTGCTGTATGTGTACTGCACTAGTCCCCAGAAGTTGATGGGTGTGAGCCTGTATCAGGTCCTGTTTGGGCGGCTCACGCTGCTGGAGGGCAGCCACAGATCGCCAGACAACTCAAAGCCATCCAACAAGTGGATCACCAAGCTACAAGAAGCCCAGTGTATCATCCACAATCAGGTGACAAGCGCACAAGACCAAGCAAAGAGTGAGATGGTCCAGCAACACCACGAGAGGAAGGGAGGTAGCTACGCACCAGGAGACCAAGTCCTAGTTCAACAGCCTGCAAAGGGCTGAGCCAGGAAGCTAGCAAAGAAGTGGACAGGTCCATTTGACATCATCCAGCAAGCCTCTCCTCAAGTGGTCGTGCTACGCCACCCAAAGGGACACAACTTCAAGCTCAACATGGAGTGTGTGAAGCCTTTCCATGAGAAGCAGAACACTGAGGAGGAGAAACTGCAACCAGCTCCTGCCTTGACGAATGAGGAATATGAGATCAAGGCATCATCAACCACTGCAACCAGAAGAACAGCTGCAAGTACAAGGTCCGCTGGGTTGGCTACACCACACATGACAACACATGGGTTCCAGCCGCCAATGTCCAAGCTGATTGCCTCATCCAGGACTACCTTGACAGCCACCAGCTGCAAGGCGGAACTGCAACAGTTCCAGCTTAGTTGGGGTATGTGGCAGAGCCAAACTCAGCCACGCCTCTGGGTGTGGCATTCCTGCACACCTGAGGATAACCCTGAGGGAAATGGTATTTCCCTCTGGAGATAACTCTCCTATATTATCTGTATCCGAGGGGGAAATAAAGGACTTCTTCTACCACAACAAAGTGAGGACCTCCCTGAGGCCCATCTGATGACAAGTCGATACACCACCTTGGTGACCAACAGTCCCTGAGGTGTCAAGTTGCTGTGGTCGATTCCACGGCAACTTATCCATATAAATGGACCGTGGCTATGGCCACTGTCTCTATGACAAGTGGTATAGCCTCAGCTACACTCACACACACACATATAAATATCTGTAACGCTCAAAGTGTTTATCTGTCTCACTCTTACAATACATCAACATCCCTCTCATTCTACTGTCCAACATCCACTTAGTCACTCACAACAGGTTATGGGCCCACATAGCCAGACAGTATGAATCACATACATTCCTCCCCAATCACGCTCAAGAACAACAAGACCTTCTTCAACTGGCAGTACACACTCAAGGGAGCACTACTGGTCAAGAAGTTGTGGCCAATCATCATTAGGGACCAAACAGCAACCTACCCCAAATCCGCCACTGCTACCCAAAATCATACCACTGGTGCGTGGCACACTGCAGATTGCACCAGACACCATGGAGGCCCAGGTCCTCGCCACACAACAACAACTCGAGGCTCAACATCAACAAGCTGTTCAGACTGCTCAAGCCGCAGCTGACCAAGCCAACATTAAGCACACCGCGGACCACCTCAACAAGTATGCCAAACTTCAGCAGGACTTTGACAAGCGCGCCAGCGTAGTGCTGGGCATGATCTACCTTTCAATTGACCCAGTGCTCAAACCCCTCATTGCCAACCTCAAGTCGCCCACTGAGGCCTACAAGGCAATCTGTGGTCGCTACGAGACCAATGAGACGTCCCAGCTCATCCGTTATCACTCTGAGCTCTTCACACTCAAGATGGAGGTTGACACTGATCTACACACACACTTCAACAAGATTGACACCCTTGTGTGACGGATCACCCTCATCGACACTGCGCCATTGGAGGCCATGATTGCAATGATCACCATCTCAAGCCTCCCCTCACAGTTCAATGCCATCAAACCCATAGTATGGATGTGGGATGCCATCAACAACAACAAGCTGCGCACCATACTACTGCAACATGACCTCTCATCACATTAACCCCAAGCGCTGAAGGAATCTCTCCTTCTCTCCAGAGTCCACAACAACCAGCAACCAGGCAAGAGCAAGGACCATGGCAAGAATGACCAGCGCAACCACCACAGCAACACACAGAAGAAGAAGGTTCAATGCAACCACTGCCAGAACCCCAGGCACCTCTGGAAGGAGTGCCACAAGCGCCTGCGTGGCGAACCAGCTACCCTCAAGGGCGGCCACTGCAGCAACACAACACAGGACACACTGTCAGCAAATGGCCAAATGACAGCTGACAAGCGCAACGTGTGGTTCCTTGATACTGGTGCTACGTCACACATGACGTGCAACCAAGCATGGCTGCATGGCTACGAGCCCCTGCCCATCAACAGGGTCACTCTCGGCAACAACGCTGTAATCAATGCTGTTGGCACTGGCACCATCTGTGGCTTCACCACCATCAACAGACACAACATGTCCCTCATACTGACTGGAGTACTACATGTACCCCAGCTGGAGAAAAATCTGATCTCGCCGAACCACATCACCAAGCATGGCTTCGTTGCTGTCCAGGACCACTGCAGGTGCACCATTCAACATGCAAGGTTGGGTATGGTCCTACTTGTGGCTTCCCCAAGCAACAGAATGCTCTGTGTGCCGCTGACACTGTCCCCCGCACCCATCAAGCACCAACAGTCACTGGTCACCACAGTGAAGACCACCACACTGAACCAGCTACACTGTCAGCTGGGACACATCAGTGAGCAACACCTTCGCCTTGTGGCAAGAGCACACAACCTCAGCCTGCTGCACAGTGACACTCTTGAACAGTGTGTCCCATGCATCAAGGGCACACAGTCGAGGCCCACCATTGGTAAAGGGCCAGTTGCCAGGGCGGCTACGCTGATGCACACCATCCACTCTGATGTGTGCAGGCCCATGCTGGTCGAGTCATTCTCCTGGCAGCTCTACTTCGTCACATTCATCAACAACTGCACCAGATACGCTCAGGTGCACTTCATGCACCACAAGGGCGAGGTGCTGAGCAAGCTCCAGGCGTTCATCACAGCGCACAAGACTCACAGCCACATGCACATCCTCAAGTCAGACCATGGCGGTGAGTACATTGGCGACATTGTGCAGGTGGATGGCTTGTTGCGGTATCCAGCACGTCACTGCGCCAACCTACTCACCCAAGCACAACAGTGTTGCCAAATGGTACAACCGCACCGTCATGAACATGGTACGCTCCATGTTGTTGGACGCCAGCCTGGCGAACTGGTTCTGGGCTGAAGCCCTCAACACCGCAGTCTACATCAACAACCACATGCCATCCAGGTCCATCAACAACATGGACCCCTTCCAGCTTCTCCACAGGCGCACGCCCAACATCTTGAAGCTGCAGCCATTCAGCTGCTGCACCTACATCCTCACACCAGCACAGATGTGCAACAAGCTCCAAGACTGCTTGCAAGGCCGTCTACCTTGGCCCATTGGTCAACGGCACCCACCATCATCTGTGGGTTTGCACCAGCGGCACTATCACCAAATTGTGTGACGTTGTCTTCCATGCTGCCCCCTCAGCAGCATGCAACCCACTTGCCACCCTTCAGATCCCCAAGCTCAAGGCTGTCACCACCACACCACTGGTGGATGACGATGAGCTGGACAAGCCTGAGCTGCTCAACACCACCCACCCAGAGGGCGATGACTTCACCATGCTGGCAGATGACGAGGACGTCCTGAGTCCGCCTGCCTCCCCAAACAACATCCTGGGGGAGCAGCTCTGTCACAACAACAATGACAACAACATCCACAGCCACAAGGCTGGTGGGTTGGCTGGGCACAACCAAGACGTCACCATACCCACACCAGGCCCTGAGCCCACCCTCAACGCCAATCACCTACTACCACTGGAGCCTGAGCCGCAGCACAAGTCAGTGAAGCTCTCCACAAGGAAGCAGAACAAGGTCACAACAGTGACTAATCCTCTGCATTGATCCAGTCAAGTGACCAAGCCCTCTGCCATCCTCAACCACGACATATGGGTGTTAGACAACCATCACCACCACGCTGTAGTTGCAGCCACAGACACCGCCCACATCACACCCAACTCCTACACCAAGGCCATCGCCTCCAAGGACGCCGACCAGTGGATTGCCGCAATGAAGGCTGAGTACGCCTCCATCATCTGCAATTGGACCTACCTGCTCATCGACCTACCTGCAGGACAGCGTGCCATCAATGCAAGGTGGCTGTTCAAGCTAAAGCTACTCGCCAGTGGCCTCAATGACCGCAAGAAGGCCAGGTGGGTCGTAAAGGGCTACTCCCAGGTCTTTGGGATCGACTTCAACAAGACCTACACTCCCATCATGCAGCTGGAGAATCTACATCTCCTGCTCACCATCACCATCACCCTCAGCCTGCAAGTCCACGCCATGGACGTCAAGTCAGCGTTTCTACACACACACCTCTTAGAAAAGATCTACATCAAACAACCCGAAGGCTTCATGTTGGCTGAGCACCCCAACAAGGTGTGCCTCCTGCTGAAGAGCCTCTATGGGCTCAAGCAGGCGCCGCACATCTGGAACCAGGAGATTGACAAGCACCTCCACCAGCATGGCTTTGTGCCCACAGCCGCTGACCCTTACATCTGCCACATTGGGGCTGCTGTGTCTTTCATCTCACTGTACATCAATGATTGTACCATCATGGCCAGCAACAGCATGCTTCAGTGCACCAAGGATGTGCTAAGTGCTAAATTCAACATGACCGACCTCAGCAAGGCCAAGTCGGTCCTTGGCATTGAGGTCATCTATGACCACCAATGGGGCACGGCCACTCTTCACCTGACTGGACACATCAACACCATTCTATCATGCTACAGCCTCAGCAACTGCAAGCTGCAGTACACCCCAATGACAGCTGGCCTGTCCCTAGCCAAGCTCAAGGCCACCAGCCACAAGCATGCCGCCCTCCCCTACCAACAGGCTGTGGGCAGTCTCATGTATCTGTCACAGGCCACACGGCCTGACATTGTGTTTGCCATGGCGTATCTCAGCAAGTTTGTGAACAGCTACGATGAGACCCATTGGACGGCCATCAAGCATGTCATTTGCTACCTCAAGGCCATGAGATCACTCTCAATCATCTACCACTGTGCTGCTGTTTGCAACCCCTGTCTACTCAGCCCCACTGCTTATTGCGACTCCAACTGGGGTGGCAGCCTGATTGACCGTTGCTTGGTGACCGGGTTCATGTTCTTCCTCTGTGGCAGTCCCTTTGTGTGGTCCTCCAGATCACAGTCAACCGTTGTGCTGTCATTGTGTGAGGCTGAATACAACGTGCTGTCCAAAACCATCAAGCACATGCTCTACATGTGTAAGCTACTGACTCCCCTTGGCCTCAATGGCACACTACCGACAATCATCAAGAGCGACAATCAGAGCGCCATCTCACTCACCCAGGCCAACCAACAGGCCTTCCACCCTTGGACCAAGCACATCTACATCAAGGTGGCATACCTACGCGAGGCTGTGGCCACCAAGATGATTGTGCTGGTCCACTGCCTGACTGGGCAGATGATTGCAGACATGCTGAAGAAGGCTCTCCCCAGGCCCAAGCTTGAAGAGCTCAAGGAACTTGCCAATCTACAAGGCTGATCCCTGTTGCGAGCCTACACCACTTGTGGGGCTGTATTGACAACAAGTTGATACACCACCTTGGTGACCAACGTCACCAAGGTGTTGAGTTGCTGTGGTCGATTCCACGGCAACATATCCATATAAATGGACCATGGCTATGGCCACTGTCTCTATGACAAGTGGTATAGCCTCAGCTACACTCACACACACACATATAAATATCTGTAACACTCAAAGCATTTATCTGTCTCACTCTTACAATACATCAACATCCCTCTCATTCTACTGTCCAACATCCACTTCGTCACTTGCAACACTAATTCCCCTACACTCCTACACCCCCATACAATCAACCATTTCGCCTCAGCCCACAACACACAGACTCCCCAGTTCAACAGCAGATTCACCAAACCAGGAGGCGTAGCTGGCAACACAATGCAGCAGGACTGGACCCAGGACAACAACTGGGCAGCACCACCCATCACACTCATCCCACAAGTCATCCAACTTGTGCAACACCAGAAAGCTGCAGCCACCATCATCGCCCCAGTTTGGCGCAGCTGTCACTGGTGGAGCAACCTCACCAACATCACCACCAACACGCCAGTGGAGATACCAACCACCGCCAAGTCATTCATCAGCAACTTTGACACACTACCAGAACCACTACAGAACAAGAAGTGGATCTGGATGGCCTTTTGGAGAGCGACCTACAAAATCCCAACTTTGGGCCAAGCTACTTGCCCTCCTATGCCTCCTTGGGGCCTTCAGGGTATTGGCAATGGCACTCCCATACTTTGACGCTGTGAGCTGAGCCTCAACCAATGAGAAGCTCATTGTCCCCATCATCAGCTACAAAAACGACCACCTGGGAGAGGGCAACACAGTCACCATCTTCCAATTGTTGGATGAATGATGCTGCCCCATCACAACATTCAAGGACTGGAAGACGCACACACACACCATCCACACCAGCGCATGCAACTGCCAACTCCTCTTCACACTAGAAAGCCCCACACACCAGCTTCATCCAGACAAGTGCACAACAATCCTGCATGACACAGCACAGGAAGCAGGTCTAGACATCACAATCTTCACACTGAAGACCTTCCACAAGACAGGTGTATGGACCAGCCTTGACACCAGCATCCAACCAGACGCCATCCTCAAGCTGGGCGGAAGGGCAAGCGCCGAGACATTCTGGCACCACTATGTCTCACACTCCATTCCCAACAACTACACCAACCTCATATTCAACATCAACTCCCCATCACCGCCACCATGACACTGGCTGTCTCTGTACAAACATACAGAGTGGCTTGAACTGATAGGTAATATGAATCACCGCCGTAGGCGGTGATACAGATTATCAGTAGGGAGAGCCACTCTGTATAGTAACCCGCCCACCATCCCCACAGCGGCACAGCATGAGCAAGGAGAAGAGAACTAACAATATGAGGACTTGTTTAATCATTTATTCTTTTTAGTTACTGTAATCATTTATTCTTTTTAGTTACTGCAACTTGCTAGATTGTTTGGTGCAGGCATGGAGGTAGCTGAGCTCATGGTCCTTGCGCGCCCTCGCCCAAGCATGAGACATTTCAGCCCATGCACTGAGAGGCACATGGAAGAGGTGGTTGCCTTGGTTGGCACAACTGGTTCAGATGTGGCTGTTGAACTTGTCAGCTTCTCTGTTGTGAGTGGTGATGGTGGCTAAGATGTGCTGGTCAACTGTGCCATGGATGAGAAGGTGGGTCACTTGCTGCTGTCCAAAGTGCCATGTGTGGCACATGGCCTGGCAGTCAGTTGCTGGGTTCCAGCTCAACTCAATGAAGATTACCTCACTCACCTGCTGGAGGTTGATTCCCACAGTGCAGGTGTCAGTGGAGAGTAGTGGAGTAAGTTGGTGATCAGGCTGGCACACTTCTCAGCAGGAATGCGCCTGGATACCTTGACAATGTCAAGGTTGTAGGGGTGTGCCTTTTTCAGCTGATGCCTGATGATGGCCAAGACATGTAGATGCTGCCCAAACATAGCAACCTTCCACCTGTGGTCAAGTGTGACTTGCACACACCTGTGGTTGTGACAATATATCAGCTCAAATGTAAGTGCATGGCATCGGGATGGGAGCAAGGGAGGGTGGAGGTACTTGGCAACATGTGCTGTCTTTGCAGAATGGGCCAGGTCAGCCCAGGCCTAAGGTACCACTGCACCGCTGCGTGGTACCTTACAATGATCAAGGCAAGCAGGCAGAGTGTCTATGCTGTTGAGCAGCTCCTTCCTGTGCTCCACGTCTCCTTGCTTCACAGTGGCATGGTTGGTGAAGAGCCGCCTCAGGCTCCACATCAGCCAGTTGGCCTCCATCCACCAGCGCATGGTGGTCAGATCACAGAAGTCCATCATCTGGATACACAACCTTGAAGACAACATCTTTGCACAACCAAGGAAGCAGCAGATGAGAAAAGCTTGATGGGGGGTTTGTGTGTGTGGGCCAAAGGTACCTGGAACAACTACCAGACGCCTACTGTAGCTGTCAAGGTCATCTTTGAGTTGGTGAATGCAGAATTTTTGCAATGCACATTCATGGAAGAACCTGGGCGTGCACTTGCTGAAGTTGCACATGTTGTTGAAGAGCTTGAAGTAGTTCATGATGTTGTCCTTGCTGGTCTCAAGCAGGAAACCTGCAAAGGACCAATCAACTCAGTGGGTTATCTTGCTGTTTGGGAGCCTGGGGTGGGTTCACAGCAGCAGCACAATCAAAGAAAGGTGTGCAAACCCATACCTGCAGCAGTGCATCGTAGGTGATGATGAGGATGTGCACATCCTCAACGGAAGAGCCAGGATCCTTGATGAACTCCTGGAGAGCCTTGGTGCTTGGGCAGGCAATGATCTGAGTGCCTTTGGTGCCAATGAACTTCATGGCCTCCTGTTTCCAGTTCTCAACAACCAGAGCACCTGGAGCTACAACAAGCGTCAGCCATTGTGGGTTATGTGCAAGCACTGCAAGCACCATGACTGCGCTCATACATTGACAGTGCTGATCAGACAGGCGAGTATTGAGATTGGAAGGTTGTGCTCAGGTACCTGTCTTGCCCAGACCCATGTCATCAAAGAGGAAGCAACCGCTGTATTGTGGAGTATGCTTGCAGCAAAGGATGAAGTCCACACCATCCTTTTGGAATGGCAGCAGCTCGCCCTGAAAATGGCAAGGTGCCCTGGAGAACAATGTGGCACACAGTTGTTAGATGAGTGGCACATAAGTGAGAAAGGCAAGGATGTCAATGGTGACTGTGGGGTGGAGGCACCTTGCTGCTGCAGGAGACGCAAGTGCAGTGGACTCATTGGCTTCTTCCTCATTGCTGCTGTGCTGGTGTGCATGCAGGAGGATCTCAGGTGAACCAGGTGTTCATGATAAAGGGTCAGTGACTCTTTTTCACTAACTATCTGGCAGCATGTACAGATTGTCAAGTGGTAACATGGGCTCCCTGCAGATCCTTGGGCAGGCAAGAGGTGCAGTGGTAACTGTCTTCACCCTTTTGAGCCCACCCAAAGGGGAACATCACTGCCACACACCTCTGACACTTGGGCACTGCTCTCATGAGGCACAGTGGTGGTCATCCTTGTCAAGCTTGAGCATGGTGCTGCTGGTGACGCTGGTCCATGTGTTGAGGTTGAGTCCACAGGCCACAGCTGATGGTAGGCAAAGGTGGCTCAAATCCATCACAACTTCAATGGGCTGCATGCTCTCCTGCAGCCAAGAGCACAGCTGGATTTTTGGTTTTGTGTCAATGTGTGCCACACAGTGAAGAACGTTGGTGCGTAGCACTTATAGGTATAAGTATAGGTACCAGAGGCAGAAGTGCAAAGTACTCCATGTCGTCCTGGCACTTCCAAGCAGCAATGAGCTGGTCAAAGGTTCAAGCCAGAGTGGCAATGATCTCAGGCACACTGCAGTGGGCGAAGACACTCATCACTTCAAGTGCATTCTGGTGAAGACAGGGCAGGACACAAGTACGACACAAACCACCATTCTCATGAGAAGGTTGAGGAATCAAGCAAGCACAGCGTGTTGAGGGTGAGGTAGAGCTTTAAGTACCATGACTTCCTCATCAGGCACCACACGCAGCAGGCTCCAAAGAAGTAGGGTGAGGTGGCATCCAGCCAACAGCCCTGTTCCCATGGGTACCATCTCCTGGATTGAGGAATGGTCAGGAATCAGGAGTGGCCACTCCATGGCCATGCAGTCAGCCTTAGGAGGTGCACAAGATAGAACTTCCATTAACCAAGTGTTCATGAGAAAGAGTCAGTGACTCTTTTTGCTTAGCAATAAAAATCAAGTTTCTGTACAGAAAAGGCCACCATTTTGCTGTTTTTCTGTGAGGTTGGTGTACAGAGCAAGCAAAGCTTGGGCATCATTTTCAGAAAATGTACAATAGTGGGATAGGTGAGTGGGGTGAGTATTTGTAGTGTGTGTGAACGCTGGCAGGTGCGCCACTTGGACATGAGCACTCATGATTGCATTTTATATGGAGCTGCCCTCACAATGTAGCACACATGTCACACTTAGTGTGAGGTTGGGAACTACCCCTTTCTTTTTGGTGCTTCTCTTGCCAGCCCTGCCTCCACCTGGTTGTTAGGAAGGCAGACCCATATCAGCAATGAACAATGAAAGGCACTGGCAAATGTGGGGTCACACAGTGTGTTCTTTAATGTCGCTCATGACTTTCTCCTCCTCCTCCTCCTCATCTTTGGCACTTTCCTCCTCCACTTTCCTTCCTCTCACTGCACAACCTTTGCCCTTGCGCTTGGTTGGTGCCTTGGTCTCCCACTCCTCCTCCTCCTCTTCCTGGATGCCCTCAGCCTCCACCTCGCTACCTTGGTCACTCTCCTTGGGCGTCATTTCCACCTTGTGCTTACCTTCAGTCCTGGCATGCTTGGTGGGTGTCTTTCATTGATCACTGTCTTCCACTTTGTCCTTTTCAACTTGCTTCCTCTTCTTCAGCCTGTCCCTCTCCTTCTCACCAATGTCCTCAGAATTGAGTGTGATGTCTGTTCCAATCACCATCTCAGGGGATGGCTGGAACTCATAGGCCAACAGCTCATTGTCCTGGGACCCTGATATGTTCACAACATGTCAACATGCTTTCAGTTCAACAAAAGGTTGTGCTTGCAAGAGTGATGTGTTGGTGGTGTACATTGGGGCAAGTGAGCCTTCTTTGCTGGAGGTGATGATGTGTAATGTCCCTGGCTGGATGGGGCAAATGGGTGTGTGAGTTGAATTCAAGAAGAAGTACTGCACAAAAGTGTAACCAGGTACCACTAGGAACGCTTGGCGTAGGGGCACCAAACAAAGGAGGCATACGAGAAAAGGGTGACACAAAGGGTGTCTGTGGCTGCACTAAACCCTCACCATAAGAACCTCAAGGTGTACAACTGCCTGCACAGTACATCCCAGCCAACAGTTGGCACAAGCAACATGATGGCAAGGGCATTTTCTCCAAGTTCTTGTTGGTCTCCTGGAGAGCCCTCACTGAGTGCCTCCTGTTGATCTGCTGGATCTCCTACCACAGTGCTTGCGTGGCACCTGTTGGACACATGCCTGATTTCAGTAGGTGAGAATGTCAGCAATGGACACCCAGTGTTGATGAACAACTGCCATGGCGCCCACTTGCTGGTGCCTTGCCTTCTGCCACCTTCTCCTCCTCCTCCTCCTCTGCCTCCGCCTCCACCTTGCTGCTGACTTTTGCTCTATGAGCCAACTGTGATGCTGTTTGGGCTCACCAATGTGCTGGCTATGTTCCAGTGAGTGATCATCGTGGGTACACATGGATGATCTCCTTGTCTACAGCACCACTTTCAATGAACACCTCAAGCACCTTGTGGAGACATTCAGGCGAATCTGTGAGTGAAAACTGTGCATTAAGCTTACAAAGTGCAAATTCACAAGGGCCAAGATGGAGCATCTTGGCCACATCATTGGCAATGATGGGGTCAAGTGGAAGTGGACTACAGAGGAACAGCATGCCTTCATGGCGCTCAAGGAGGCTGTGGCAGAGTCGAACTTAGCCACACCTCAGGGCGTGGCAATATTGCACACCTGAGGAAAACCGGGTAATGGTATTTCCCTGTAATTCCCCACTGATTCCCTGCTGGAGATAACTCTCCTATATTATCTGTATCCAAGGGGGAAATAAGGGACTTCTTCTACCATGACAAAGTGAGGACCTCCCTGAGGCCCATCTACTTGAGACCCAGTTGGTCTAATTCCCCTACACTCCTACATTTGGTGACGATGGCAGGATTGTCTTCATATTAGATGATCCAGTATAATGGGAAAGGGAACCCCACTGAATCGAGCATGATGAGCTCGACCTCAGCTCTGAGCACAAGTTCATCCACCTCAAGATTGACCAAGACGTCTATGAAGACATCTAGTCAGGTACCTACACCTACAGTCCTGCCTCTCAGCGAGGCGCTACCTGAGGTGGCTCAGCTGGTCTCAGAGAAGACTGACAGGAGCAGTGATGATCTTGTGGAGATCAAAAAGGTGATGGTGAAGTTACTAGTGTCTGTAAGCCATTAATTAAAGAGTCCACACTGTCGAAGGGGGTTTGGAGAAGAGACTTTCTCCAATTGATGATGGTGATGAGGCCCTGAAGACACCCTTGAAATGATCTGTTGAGACCAATGTGACCTTGAGTTGGAAGCTGTGGAATCAATAGATGGTTGGAGCTACACCATGAGCACCACCAAGTGGGAGGCTGGAGAGTCTCCTGCATCCACCTCAAGAGACAAGGTGGTGGTCAACGTCAACAACCTGTCCACGTTCAAGGGCAAGTCAAGCAAGGACGTCATCACATTCCTCAACTAGATGGAGGAAGCTGCCAGCCAGGGAGGATGGTCTGATGACAAGTTGGTCTGGAGGACTGCCAACCAGCTCAAGGGAGAGGCTGAGGCAATACACCAATGGGTACACACAGGCCTGAAGGCTGGAGTTCCCCTGAAGTGGACAGTGCTATGAGAGCAGCTGGTCCAGGCATACAGCTGCAAGAAACTGGACTGCTACTACATGTACAACCAGTTAGCTCAGATCTGACAAGTGAAGTTGGAGTCAGTCACAATCTACCACTTGCGATTCAAGGAGAAGCTGTGGGCTACAAAGCCAGATGCACCAGCAATGTTCCAGGTGAGCCATTTCATGAATGGGCTCATTCCTGAGCTTTGCAAGCAAGTCAGGGGTGCTGTGTACCCAGATCTTGCAATGGCTGTCAAGGCCGCCGCCAAGGAAGAGGCGAAACAAGAGCTTGTCTCAGAGAAGGATTCAGGATTGAGGAGTCTCATGACTCCAAAGCAAGGGTCAAACAGGAAGTCCACACCAAAGTCTGGAGACAAGTTGAGCACTGGTTCCCACACCAAGGGGAGAGTGGGACTGCAAGGGCTGCCAAAGTCTCCCACCACTTGCTGGACCTGCAGGAAGGAGGGCCATTGCTGCTCTGAGTGCCTGCAGTCTGGAGGAGCATCCAAGAAGGACAAGTCCTCCAGCAAGAAGGTCAATGCAATCCAGGGCGGTGAGCTGTGGCCTGTTGAGATGAAGATGGGTAGGTTGGGACCTACCATCTGAGCTCAGCTAGGAGAAAGGATGATTGATCTCCTAGTGGAATCAACAGATGGTTGGAGCTACGCCATGAGCGCCACTGAGCAGGAGGCTGGAGAGTCTCCTGTGACCAACTCCAGAGATGAGATGGGCGGTGGTCAATGTCAACAACCTGTCCACATTCAAGGGCGAGTTGAGTGAAGATGTCATTGTGTTCCTCAATGAGATGGAGGAAGCTGCCAGCCAGGGAGGATGGTCTGACAAAGAGTTAGTTCAAAGGACGGCCAACCAACTCAAGGGAGAGGCTGAGGCAATACACCAATGGGTATGCACAGGCCTGAAGGCTGGAGTTTCCCTGAAGTGGACAGTGCTACAAGAGCAGCTGGTCCAGGTGTATGGCCATGAGAAACTGGACTGCTACTACATGTATGACCAGTTGGCTCAGATCCAACAAGCAAAGTCAGAGTTGGTTGTGATCTACCAGTCACGATTCGAGGAGAAGCTGTGGGCTACAGTGCTGGATGTGCTGGCAACATTCCAGGTGAGCCATTTCATGAATGGGCTCATTCCCAAGCTTTGCAAGCGAGTCAGGGGTGCTGTGTACCCCAACCTCACTGTGGCTGTCAAGGCCGCCACCAAGGAGGAGGCGAAATGAGAGCTCGTTTTGGAGAAGGATTCAGGATCAAGGAGTCTCACAACTCCAAAGCAAGTGTTGACCAGGAAGTCAGCGTTGAAGTCAGGAGACAAGTTGACTCCCACACCAAGGGGAGAGCAGGACCACAAGGGCCACCAAAGTCTCCCACCACTTGCTGGACCTGCAGCAAGGAGGGCCATCACTGCTCTGAGTGCCTGCAAGCTGGAGGAACATCCAAGAAGGATGAGTCCTCTAGCAAGAAGGTCAACGAGATCCAGGGCCAAGAGCCATCTCCTGTCAACATGAAGATGGGTAGGTCAGGACCTACTGTCTGAGCTCAGCTAGGGGAAAGGATGATCAATCTCCTAGTGGACTCCGGAGCAACAGGCTGCTTTGTCAAGCAAGAGCTGCTGCCCGCCAGAGTGTCAATCCAACTGTGCCAGCAAGTGTGGACTGTGGCGTCTATGGAGATGCTCAAGGTCTGCAGTCAAGTGGATCTGGTGCTTACAATAGGCACCAGGGTCTACTGGCACAAGTTCAATGTGATCAAGGGACCCTTTGGATATGACACTATCCTAGGATCCAACACACTGTGACGATTTGGAGGAAAGCTCAACCTGGGAAGAGGTTGATTGAAGTTCCAGTCTGACTTGTTGAGTGGAGGTCAAGTGGGGAAGCAGGTAGCACTGTACCCCCTTGAGGACCTATCAGAGGAGCAGCTTGCAGCAGCGCTGGATGAGCAGGCTTGGCTCGCCAACGTCGGTGAGGCTGACCAAGTCAGGCTGCGCAATCTCCTCAAGCAGAACAAGGATGTGTTCCACATCAAGTTGGAACGACACAGAGCCAGCAGAACAACAGCACACCATATCAAGCTGACTGACCCTACCCCAATTTGTGCAAAGGCACGTCACATGTTGCCAATGGTTCAGTCCAAGATCAACAACAAGGTTGGCCAGATGGGATTGACTGGGGTGTTGTCTGTTGAACAGTGAGTGGGCCGCACCAGTGCTACTCATCAACAAGAAGGACAGTGATGAGCGGTTCTGTGTGGACTATCAAGAACTCAACCAACAAGAAGACAAAGCGGGACTCATATCTGATGCCAGACACAAACAAGTGCCTTGAGGGCCTGGGGAAGGCCCAATTCTGATCAAAGATGGATTTCTGCAGTGGATTCTGGCAGATCCCTCTCACACTGGAGGCCTCCAAGATCGCTGCATTCATGACTCATCAAGGGCTCTACAAGCTGACAGTGATGCCATTCAGGCTCACCAACGTGCCAGCTACATTCCAGCGAGTGATGGACGAGATGATGGGCTTGTCCAAGGGAGAGTGGTCGTGGGTACACATGGATGATCACCTTGTCTACAGCACCACTTTCAACAAACACCTCAAGCACCTCAAGGAGACATTCAGGTGGATTTGCAAGTGAGAACTGTATGTTAAGCTCACAAAGTGTGAGTTTGCAAGGGCCAAGATGGAGTATCTTGGCCACATCATTGGCAACGATGGGATCCAGACAGACCCAAAGAAGATCAAGTCTGTGCACAAGGCAAGGCTGCTGAAGAACTGGAAGGAGTTGCAGAGCTTCCTTGGGTTGGCCTTGTACTACCAGCATTTCATACACAGCTTCTCTCACATCACAAGTCCCCTGTCCAAGCTCACAAGTGAGCAAGTCAAGTGGAAGTGGACTGCGGAGGAACAGACTGCCTTCAAGGCGCTCAAGGAGGCTCTGGTGAGCACTCCTGTCCTCCAGTACCCCAACGTCAAGCAACCATTCCAACTATGCTGCAATGCCAGCCTCTACACGATAGGGGCGTGCCTTGAGCAGATGAGCGATGGCCAGAACTGGCATGTTGTAGCCTATGGGAGCAAGGCCCTCAACAAGACACAGTTGAACTGGTTGGCGATGGAGTGAGAAGGCTATGTGATCATGTTCTTCTTGAACAAGTGGAGACACCTGCTCTTGGGAGCGGAGCTGGAGGTCCTATCCAACCACCATGCACTCCAATGGTTGTTTGACCAGAAGGAACCAATTGGCAAGATCACAAGATGGATCACAAAGGTGCAGGAGTTCTTCCCACTGTGGATCACACACTGAGCTGGATGAATCCACACCAACAGCAATGCTCTATCAAGAGAGCTGATCACCAGGAACAACATTGAGGAAGAGACACCACAAGTGGTGGCTGCTGTCCAAGTTGACAAGTTCA
>CDFC01057381.1:2295-16563 GCA_000826385.1 Acanthamoeba rhysodes | reverse complement strand
GACGCTCTGCTGACTGACCCCAAATTCGAGTGGATCATCAAGGCCATTGAGGGCGATGACCAGACCACTAGGGGGAGGACAACATGACAACTGGCCCTGCTGGACCAAATTGTGATTGACAGTGTCGAGGTCTACCAGACCTACTGGCCTACCAAGGGCCAAGGGAAGTCAACTGACACATCCACGCAGCTTCAATGGATTGTGCCACAAGGGCTATGAGCTGAGCTGCTGGTGCTCTACCACGATGCGCCAAGCGGAGGACATCTTGGAAGAGATAAGGTATTTGGGAAGTTGGTCACCCACTACTGGTGGCCAGGCATGTGGAACAACATGGACAAGTGGGTCCAAGTCTGCCCACAATGCCAGGCACATTGAGACAAAGCCAGGCCAACATCAGGACCACTACAGCCAATTCAAACATCACAACCATGGGAGAAGGTGGGATTGGACCTGATTGGTCCTCTGCCCAAGACAACCAGAGGTAACACCTACACTATTGTCATGCAAGACCTCTTCGCCAAGTGGCCTGAAGTGATCCCAATACTGGATGCAACCACAAAGACAGTCATGGAAGTGATTCTTGACCCCATCAGGAGGTGGGGCCCGCCAGAGACGATCATGATCTATCAAGGACAAGAATTCGTGGCCAAGCTACACCAAGAGCTGGCCAGGCGACTAGGCATCAAGAGGAGTTTCTCTACACCAGGTCACCCGCAGATGAACAGCCAAGTCAAGTGCTTCAATCAGACCCTCAAGTCCATGATGGCTCACTACACCAACATGAAACAGGACAACTGGGACATCTACGTGCCACTACTGCTGTACACATACCACACAAGTCCCCAGAAGTTGATGGGCATGAGCCCATATCAGGTCCTGTTTGGGCAACTTGCGCCTCCGCTGGAGGGCAGTTGCAGATCACCAGATGATGCAAAGCCGTCCAACAAGTGGATAGCCAAGCTGTGAGAAGCTCAGCAGATCATCCACAACCAGGTGACAAGCATGCAAGACCAATCAAAGAATGAGATGATCCAGCACCATAGGTAGCTATGCACCAGGAGACTGAGTCCTAGTTTGACAGCCTGTGAAGGGCTGAGCTAGGAAGCTAGTGAAGAAGTGGACAGGTCCATTCAACATCATCCAGCAAGCTTCTCCACAGGTGGTCGTGCTGCGCCACCCAAAGGGACACAACTTCAAGCTCAACATGGAGCGTGTGAAGCCGTTCTGCGAGAAGCAGAACGCCAAGGAGGAGAGATTGCAACTGTCTTCTGCCTCAACGGATGAGGAATATGAGATGAGGCCATCATCAACCACCACAACCAGAAGAACGGCCACAAGTACAAGGTCAAGCAAGAACTGTACATCAAGCTCACGAAATGCAAGTTTGCAAGGGCCAAGATGGAGTATCTTGGCCACATCATCAGCAATGATGGGATCCAGACAGACCCAAAGAAGATTGAGTCTGTGCGCAAGGCAAGGCCGCTGAAGAACTGGAAGGAGCTGTGGAGCTTCCTTGGGTTGGCCTTGTACTACTGGCGTTTCATTTGCAGGTTCTCTCATGTTGCAAGTCCCCTGTCCAAGCTCACAAGTGAGCAAGTTGTTTGATGTAAAAGTTAGGAAATCAAGTATAAATAGTAATATAGTCCTCAAAACGGTAGTTCTTTCTTCCCTTGCTACTGCTGGAGCATTCAGTGTGCAGGGACTGCAGTCAACCTCAACACATAACTGGAGAACCAGTTTGACAAGTTTAAGTTCATGGGTAACATGTACCATGGTGCAAGGGGTGTGAATTCTCTAAAGACAATATGGCCTACATTGCCCAATTTGTGAGTTCAGCAGGTTGTTCCACCAGTGGCAGCCTTGCCACACCAGTGTGACAATGGTGGCCATAGCACGTTGTTGTCATGCTAGTCTGATGATGCAAGGTCTCACAAACCAAGTGTTCATAAAAAAGAGCACAAAAATCAACTATCTGTACAGAAAAGGTCTCCATTTTGCTGTTTTCTGTTTGGTGTACAGATCAAGCAAAGCTTGGGCATCCTTTTTTAGAAAATGTACAAAAGTTGAGGATGCTATTGAAGAAGTAATGACAAAGGCAGAAAGATTTACAATCTGACATGCAGCAACAGCAAACTTCATTGAGGCCTCAACACATTTTTCACAACACCCAGCCTCCACTGGACATGGGTGTCCTACCAGATGTGATCCTCAAGCTTGCTGGATGGGCCAGAGCAGAGACCTTCTGGCACCACAACAAAGCACACTCAGTCCTGCTGGCCTACACCAACCTCATTTTTGATGTTGACACCCCTACAACCTTTAAAGCTATTGCTGCATTTAACATACAGAGTGGCTCAAATACCTTTCATTACAACATGAGCCACACTAAATGAAACTTTTATTTATATTATCATTCATTCACCTCAGGTGGCTGGGAGGGACACAGCTCAACCAGATGTCCAAGTGCAAGTGGGATGTGATGGATTATCATTAGGGCAGCGCCACTCTGTATGTTTTACCATTTGTATTTTCAAATAGTAAAACAAGTCCTCGAAATGGTAGTTCTTCTTTCTTGCTCTTAGTAGGCACTGCCGTGGGGATGGTACCAGAGAGAACTGGCGGCAACAATCAACAAGAAAAAGGGGCACAAATTCTGTTGTGAAAAAAACAAAAAACAAACAAACAAACAAAAACCCGCAGCATGCGTCGGAGATCAGGGTCCGCCTTTCAGCCAGGCGGCGGTTTGCGGCTACCCCTGCTGCTGCTGCTGGTATGGGTAGTGGGGTGGCAAGCCGTTTCAGCTTCGGCACCAGCCGCTCCGTCCTCTGAGGTCCCCCTCTCAAATCTGACAGCTATTCATTGTATTTTACATTTATATATATATATATATGTATATAATTTACATACGTTTATTTATTTTAACTAAAGGAATTGATTATTACTTTCCTTGCCTGTTTCACTCACGTGAGCGGGCACACGCAGATCCACGACGTGGGCGCAGGTGCACGCGTCCTGGTGGACGAAGCGGACCTTGGGGTCGGCCGCGCGGGTAGCGGTGAAGATGGTGGGGTGAGCGACAGTCTTCGGCCGAGAATGGAGGGCCACACACGAAGCACTCTCAGGCGGGTCAGCACTGCCGCCCTCGATGGGGAGCAGCATACTCCTGCTGCTGGCGATAGCGATTCACCGTCGCTGGCGGCGGCTGGTGATGCAAAGGAGGAGGTCGTCGGGGGCGTGAAGGCCGAATACTACCGCGACGAGGACGATGATGAGGAGGAGCACGACGCAGGAGCAGCAGCTGCAGGAGCCCCCATGATGATGTTGTCCGCCAGCCTCCTCGCCCCACTGCACCGCGACGCCGCCGCCGGGGCGGATGAGGACCCGAGCTACGACCCGAGCTTCGAGCAGCACGTAGCCGAACAGCAGCTCGAGCAGTCCGACCCTCTGCTCAAGGCTCTCCGGGAGGCCAGCGCCAAGCAGCAGCAGCAGCAGCAGCAGCAACAGGAGCAACAGGAGCAGCGGGCAGCTGCCCCCACCACGCCCTCGGTGGCGGCGGAAGGGCAGCAGCAGCCGGAGGAGGAGGCCTACGACGTGACGGTGCTGCTGGCGGCGACCGGGAGCGACCCGCTCGTGCTGCTTAATTGCCTCCGGTCTCTGCGCGACAATCTCCCGCGCGCCTCCTCCGCCACCGTACCCCTCCCTTCTGCTGCTGCTGCTGCTTCTCACCCGGTGTTGACGTTATATTGGTCGTGTGGTATCGTGTGTGCTCCCCTCCCCAATATAGGCCTCGTGGGAGCTGCTAGTGGTGCAGGTGGGCAATGGCCTGGGCGAGCGAGAGCGGATCTTCACGGCCCTCGACGTCGAATGGCAGCAGCAGGAGGCCCGGGTGAGTCTAGTGGAGGAGCGGGGCATGAATCTGAGCCACGCCTTCAACATAGCGGCCTCCTACGCACGCGGCACACACCTCCTCTTCTTCCTCGAGACCATGGAGGTGCCCGCCCGCTCCGGCTTCACCTTCCCGCCGCTGCCGGGAAAGGCCGTAGACAACGTCCTCGACTACCTCCTTTCCGTCATCCACCAAGACCAATACGGTACCATGCTCCCGCCCGCTCACAGTCATGATTTGGCCTCTGTTAGGCCCTCACCCACGGTATACACGACAACACACACACACACACACACACACACACACACACACACACACACACACACACACACACACACACACACACACACACACACACACGACACAACATTGTACCGTCGCCGTCCTCTCATTCTCTGGTCGATAGCCACGGTGGGTGTGGTGGGTCCCAAAGTGGTCTACGGCGGAGAGGACGTGGTGCACCACGCTGGCATTGGGTGGCTCAACGTCCGCTTTCCCCACGAACACTTCGTCTGGGGTACGCGTCCTCCCGCCTCTTCAGCCGATGATCGTTAGCAGGCCTTTGCTTGAGGTCTGGATGACGTCGGCGACTACGATGAGGCTTGGGCGGCGGCGGTCGTGGTGGTGGCTGGTGGGCCACGTGTGCGTCGTGTGACGCGTGCTGAGGGTGGTGTTGGTGGCGGCCTTGCGGCAGGTGATGATGCCGACGCGCGCGGCAACGTGCCCTTCCCCTACTTCCGGGCGCAGGGGCTGCACACGCTCAACAAACGCGTCAACAACGTATGCCCAATCTATGGATCCTCCCGATACACCACCACCACCACCACCACCACCACCACCACCACCACCACCACCACCAGCAGCGGTTACCTGACCCATTTTCTTCTCCGCATTTTTATTTCTATGTATGGTGCGGCATTTGGGCATCACCTGCAGGTGCAGGTGCGGGAGGGTGGAGAAGAGGCCACCGGTGAGCCCGTGGGTTCACGCACGAGGCGCGCGGCACACCGAGCGTCGGGAGCTGAGGACTCGGACGACGACACCGTCGGCGACGAGCAGGTCCACACGGTCTTGGAAAGAGGCGTGCCTCTCGCGAAGCGTCGCCAGTGCGCCCCCTCTCCTCCTCCCGCTCATCTTGGGGCGCGAGCCTGCTGCTGCCCGCGGCCCTCGCGGCCATGCGCCAGCGGTGGTGGCACCGCTCGCCTCGTTGCTTTCCCTCCTTCCCCCGACCCAAGAGTCTCCGCGCGCCTGACCTTGTGTGCCTGCGGCAGGGGGATGGAGGCGGTGAGCGTGAAGGGCATGTTCACGAGCCGCCACCTGTTCCGCAGCCTGGGCGGTTTCCACGCGGCCAAGTTCGGGGACCAGTACTTTGACGTCGACTACTGCCTGCGCGTGGGTGGCCTCCTCCCTCCTTCCCCCTCGGCGCCCTCTCCCTCCCCTCCTCCTTTCCTTCTGCTCTCAGCACGTGCCGCCGCGGCCCCCTCGCCCGGCGACAGTCACGCCGCGTCGTGGCCCGTTTCCTCTTCCGCGCAGCACCTGCGGGTCATCTACGATCCCCACGCTGTCTTCTACCACTACGACCCCCACCGTACCACCCACGCACGCATGCGATGCGACATGCACTCGTTGTTGTTGTTGTTGTTGTTGTTGTTGTTGTTGTTGTTGTTGTTCACTCACACGCACCCACGCCCCGCGCCTGGGCAGCTTACCACGAGGAAGCGCTCTCTCCGCAGTCGCGTGACGCCATTGCATTTGCCGACAAGTGGGAAGCGCACCCCACGCTCCGAGCCTTAGTCGATCGGTACGCGCTCAATAGATGATGATGATGATGATGATGATGATGATGATGATGATGATGATGATGATGATGATGATGATGAGAACAATAACAATAACAACAATAGTCACCATAATAATGGGTTGACTACCCTCAAAGGCACGCGCGCGTGCTGGTTCCTGTCATAGAGTTGCGCCATTCATGCGCTGAGAGACTACTGAATTGGTGTCGTGTGTCGCGGGCACGCATGCGTGGGTCTCACCACAGATCAAAGAACGGCGGTCTGGCAAACACGACGGTAATTTGGAACATGGAGTGCGGCCTCGGCCAGGTGCTGGGCTTCACCGTGGAGGGCATCAACTTCGTGCTGGGCCTCAACGAGTACCCCCTCTTTTTTTTCATTGGGTTAGTGGATGGGTGGATGGTGTTGTCTCACGCTCACACCAGGCTAGTCTACGTCATGGCGGAGCCGACGGCCTTTGACGCCTGTTACAAGGACCTCCAAAAGGTGCGTAGGGGACCAATATATTCGTTCTTCCTTCCTCTCTGCTCTCTGTCCATCCCTGGTGTGCCGTGCTGTGGTGTGCGTGTGCGTGTGCGTGTGCTG
Source organism: Acanthamoeba rhysodes (assembly GCA_000826385.1). Taxonomy (NCBI): domain Eukaryota; phylum Discosea; order Longamoebia; family Acanthamoebidae; genus Acanthamoeba; species Acanthamoeba rhysodes. The sequence continues at coordinate 10,293 of CDFC01057381.1, read as the reverse complement.
TGGTGCGTGTGCGTGCGCGTGTGCGTGTGCGTGTGCGTGTGCGTGATGCGTGGAAGTTGGAGATTGATGGCGTATGGTTTCTGGTTATGCCGAATGATCGATGGTTGGTTGGGTTTCAGGCGGGACTTGCGGCGTCTACGCTGGCCGTGTTCCGAGCCGCCAATCAGCGGAGGGCCGACGCCCCTCAGGAGGCCGGCAATACGATCTACCTCGTCCTGCACAGGTTCGTTCGCTCGTTCCCCCACCCCGCAGTGTTGCTTCGGAAGAGAAGCAGGGCACTTTTGGTCGAATGGGCGCTGCCTGTATTCTCTCGGGCGGGCGGGCGGCTGCAACAGGGAAGGGAGCAGAGACCTAAAGTGTCGGTGGTGGCTGCTGGGCCATGGGTGGATGGATATATGAAACAGGGACCCGGGTCGCTACTCGTCTCATTTGTACGACCTGCGCGGGGTGGAGCCGGACTATATCATCGGGCGTTCCATGTTCGAAACTGACACCATCCCCTTCCCGTGGATAGGTTCCAGCGCCAAGGCACGTGCACCCCTCACCCTCCTCCCGGACGACCTCTCCTTCCCTTGTCCCCACGATTGATTGATTGCCATCACCATTCGTCGGCGGCGGCGGCGGCGGCTGGTCCTCATGAATATCCCGCACGCTTCACAGGTGGACGAAATCTGGGTCCCCTCCGACTTCAACATCAGGACCTTTGCCGGCGCGGGCATCCCTGCGCGGAAGCTGCACCAGGTACGTTACTGCCAGCCACTGGTGCCAGCACCACGGCAACAAGTTTGACTGAATGCTCGCTGCCCCTGTGGCGCATCTGTGGGTGGTTGGGGGGTCGCTACAGATAGGGGAGGCGCTGGATGCGTCGGTGTTCGATCCGGAAGCCGTGCGACAGCCGTTGCCGCTCGCGAACCGGGCCAAGTTCAACTTCATGACCAACGGCAAGTGGGAACAGCGCAAGGGGTGGGACGTGCTCCTACGCGCCTACTACGCCGAATTCGCCGCCAAGGAGGCCACCACCGACGTGGCGCTTCACTTTGTCGCTCGCATGAACGACGAAGCCAGGGAACAGTTTCGCGCCTTCCAGCACAACATCTCCCGCGAGGTGCGCAACCCCCCACCCCCACCCTTGCACGCCCGCTCATCTTCTGTACCTGTGGCGCCAGCTGACTGACACACGTGGTTGCACGACCCACACGACTCACATTTGACACACACTACACGCGGCACACATGCTGACACACTCGGCACGCATCACCCCAACTAGTTGGGAGTACCCGTTGGCGAGTTGCCCCGTGTTGAGTTTGCCACAGAAATTGTCCCCTTTGCACTCATGCCTGCGCTCTACAAGGTACCCCCACCGCCCACTGTTTTTATTTATTTACTTACTTATTTATTTATTGGAACAGAAATTCATTCGTTTATTTGGTTTTGGGCCGCGTACTGCAGGCTGCCGATGCGTTTGTGTTGGCCACGCACGGAGAGGGCTGGGGCCTGCCCCTCATGGAGGCCATGGCCATGCAGATTCCCACCATCGCCACGAATTGGAGTGGCACGCCAACTCCATCCCCCAACCACAGCCAATAACAGGGGCTTGATTTGCTGACACCAACTGATGTGTGTGTGTCGTGTGTGTGTGCCGTGTGTGTGTGTCGTGTTTGCGACCTTCCGGGTATTCCGCATGCATTCGGTGGGTGCAGGTAGCACACAGTTCATGAAGGAGGGCAATTCGTTTGGGGTCGAAGTGGAGAGCCTCGTTCCGGCTTCGACCCGGGAGCACCAATGGGCGCAGCCCTCTCACGCGCATCTCCGTCGGCTGATGCGTCTCGTCTACACGGCTCATGTGTACGTGCTGTAACCTCCCTCGTCCTCCTTCATCATCGTCGTCATCGTCATCATCGTCGTCGTCATCAGGGAGCCCACGTCGCCCGAGCGTGCGCAAGTGGCGGCGGTGGTGGCGCAGGCACGAAGGGACGTGCTGGCACACTGGGGCGTGGGCGAGGTGGCACGAAGCGTGGTGGACCGGCTAAGCGAGATAAAGTCGTCGGGCAAGCTGGCCGAGGCCAAGCGCGCTCGCGCCCCGGCCTCCCGTTACTCGGCCTACTCGTACTCCTCCAGCGCTTCGGCGTCGGCGTCGTCGGCCGCCTCCTCGACCGCGGAAACGCTCGGGCGCAAGAAGATCAAGATCGTGAACGACCTTTGAGCAGGCCTGTGTTTTTCATTTTATGCCTATTTTATTTATTCCGGTTTTGTTTGTTTTCCCGTTATTTTTCGGACGGCATTGGAAAGAAAGAAAAAGGAAAAGGAAGGAGCAGTTTGTTCACGGAATAATCAGGAACGTGTGAAAGGAAGATGAAGAGGAAAGCAGCAGCAGGGGCGTGGAGCGAAAAAGCGGTCGTGGGCAGTGCACACGCACAACGGCCGGCGGATGTGCCTCCGCACCAGGCCTGGTCCTCCTCCTCCTCCTCCTCCTCTTCTGCTGAGGGCATCGGGGCCCGAGGTGTCGGGCCCGACCTTCTTCTTGCCCGCCGCGAGAAAAAACTCTTTTTGGTGCAGTGCCCCCCCCGCCGCCCGCCTCGGAGGATTTGGTGAGGAAGAGAGGCTGCTGCAGCTGACGTGTGCGTGCGTTATTATTGGGGCCGCCGGCTGCTGCAGTCGGCCAAGGTAAGCAGGATCAGGGCGACGCCTGCAGGAGACCGGCCGCAGAAGCGCAGGAGGAGCGCTGAGGAAGAAGAGGAGGAAACGCTCGACCGCGAACTCCAGGCCATCACGCGCGAGGTGCTCGACCTGGGTACGCGTACACCCAACCAGTTTGGCTTCCTTCTCCGGTTTCTGCCCTTCCCCTTCCCCCTTCCCCCTCCCCTTCCGTTCGTTCATCCAACCTTACCGGGGTTGGCCCGGCGGCGATTGATTGGCACGCTTGGCAGGAGCCACACAGTTCAAGAGGAAGAAGCAGAAGAGAGCGTACGAGGAGCGCAAGATAATCTCCCTCGGCGGACAGGTACCTGGCGGTTGCTCTCTCTCCTCTTTTTCTATATATGTGAATATATAATAAGCAGGAGGAGCATGCCACACCAGTGCTCACCAAACCACCACCCATGGTGTATGGTACTGAAAACATCAGGCGCCGAAGCCGGATAAGGTGCCGTACAACATCCTCATGGGCATGAAGAAGAAGCAAAAAGAGCGCGAGATCAAACGGACTGAGCTGGTACGGACAACACCGAACCAAACCAAACAAGTAGTTCGTCAAGGAACACCAGTGTCCTCGTCGCCCACCGCCTCATGCTTGGATTGGGGGCTTGCTCGTGTGGTGGTATTCCTCGTGCAGGATAAGGAGAGGGGTATGTTCGTGGCCAAGAAGAAGAAGGAGAACAAGGGCAGTGACCTAAAGAGCTATCTCAACCAGATGCGAGGCAATAGGAGGGGTGCGTGCGTCCGTGCTCCTTCGCCCGCTTTAAAACCGCGCTCACCCTCGGCCCGGTGACAACCAACAGGTGACGGAGGGGCAGGCTCAGGCGAAAGAGGACTCAAGTGCAGCAAGGGCGTGTTCAAAGACGGCGTGCTCTACGTGAAACCCCCTCCAGGCACCACGGAGCGCCAAGACGCCAACAAGAAGAAACGCTCCTTCTGGCGAAAAAAGCCCACCAAGAGGTGAGACCTCCTATTTGCACGCGACCGGCTGGCCGTAGAGGAGCCAGAGATTCACCCCTTTTTAAGCAATGATTATCAAACAACACCATCTCTTCGTGCTCATCTGCCTTTATCTTGGCTCTCCTTTTTACACGCTAGCTCCATATGTCCCCAGGCAGCCGGATGGCTAGCGGCCGTACCTAGTCGACCACGGGCCACAAGATGGCATGCGGCTCAGGCCCATACGCCTCCTCATTTCACAGATCATCGCCTCGCCATTCGGGGAAAGCCAATCGGTTTGCTCGCTTGCCCTGATAGCTAGCGGCCCAATAAAAAATGTCCATAGCTAATCGACCACGGGCTACAAGATGCCATGCGATTCGGGCCGCCACGATGAGGCATGCTCCGACCATGAAATCGAAAAAATAGGCATCGACAAGCGAGAGCATCAGTTTGCTCGCTTGCCTTGACAGCTAGTGGCCTAATAAAAATTATCCATAGCCAATCGACCACGGGCTACAAGCTGCCATGCGAATCGGGCCGCTACGATAAGCCATTCACAGACGATTTAATCGAAAAACAAGGCATCGTCAAGCGAGCGGATCGGTTTGCTCGCTTGCCTTGATAGCTAGCGGCCCAATAAAAAATGTCCATAGCTAATCGACCACGGGCTACAAGATGCCATGAGATTCGGGCCGCTACGATGAGGCATGCTCCGACCATGAAAGCGAAAAAAAAGGTATCGACAAGCGAGCGGATCGGTTTGCTCGCTTGCCTTGATAGCTAGCGGCCTAATAAAAAATATCCATAGCTAATCGACCACGGGCTACAAGATGCCATGCGATTCGGCCGCTGCGATTTAATCGAAACAAGCCAACAAATCTGCAATTTTGCCCTCAACGACAAACAAGCTCATCAGTTTGCTCGCTTGCCTTGATAGCTAGCGGCCTAGTAATTTATATTCATAGCTAATCGACCACGGGCTACAAGATGCCATGCGATTCGTCCCTCTACGATGAGCCATCCGCAGGCAAAAAAATCTGCAATTTTGCCTGCATCGCCAAAGGAGATGAGTCCGAAACGCGCAGCACGCGTAGCACGCGTAGTACGCGATAAACGTGTTGTCCGCGCGTGAGCTACGTGTTGTCCGATGGTGAAAGATCGGATTTTTATTGTGGGTAAAGAGGCAAGGTGAGAGCGCCCAGCTGCTGGGCGTCGGTTAGAGCAGAACAAAAAGAATAGGATTAAGATTCGGATTAGATTGGGCTCGGTTTGCTCGCTAGCCTTTGTGGCTCATCGTAGAGGGACGAATCGCATGGCATCTTGTAGCCCGTGGTCGATTAGCTATGGATATTTTTTATTAGGCCGCTAGCTATCAAGGCAAGCGAGCAAACCGATCCGCTCGCTTGTCGATACCTTTTTTTTCGCTTTCATGGTCGGAGCATGCCTCATCGTAGCGGCCCGAATCGCATGGCATCTTGTAGCCCGTGGTCGACTGGCTGTGGATATCTTTTATTAGGCAGCTAGCTATCAAGGCAAGCGAGCAAACTGATGCTCTCGCTTGTCGATGCCTATTTTTTCGATTTCATGTTCGGAGCATGCCTCATCGTGGCGGCCCGAATCTCATGGCATCTTGTAGCCCGTGGTCGATTGGCTATGGACATTTATTTTCAGGCTGCTCGCTATCAAGGCAAGCGAGCAAACCGATTGGCTTTCCCCGAATGGCGAGGCGATGATCTGTGAAATGAGGAGGCGTATGGGCCTGAGCCGCATGCCATCTTGTGGCTCGTGGTCGACTAGCCGTGGACAATTGTTTTCAGGCTGCTCGCTGTCAAGGCATGCGAGCAAACCTGCTCGAAGGACGACACACTTACAGGAAACCTAGCATGGCAAACAAATTAACTCCAATTTTACTTGGCTGTTTGGACCGTTGCACGCCAAAACTAAGACGCGTCAGCACTGGCTTGGCGCTTCCCTTCTTCAGTGCTCTCCGTTTTGCGTGACTTGGTTGGGCGCTCCTTCCTGTCTCCCTCTTCCCTTTTCCTCTTCTTGTTCGTCTTCCCTGTCCTGTCTTTCGTTTTTTTGTAGTCCTCTCCACGCTCCTTCTCTTTCTTCTTCTTCTTCATCTTCTTCTTTTGCTCTTCTTCCTTTCTCTCCTTTGCTTTTTGCTTCGCGCGCTTTTCCTTCTTCTCCGTGGCGGAGGCGTCCTTCTCCTCCCGTGTCTTCCGCTCACGTTGTAAGAGTACGATCTCGCGTACGCCAGCGGGAGGGCAAAGACCCAGCCGCCGCTGGATGGTGTGTCGCTTGACTCTTCGTTTCATCGCCTCAGGATCGCTGTCACGCGCCTGTCGCTCAGTTTGCCGCTGCTCCAGCCTGCGCCTCTTGGCATTTCGTCGACCTTCGGCATCTCCTTCGCTTGCCTCGTCCTTCTTCGCCAGCTTTCCACTGCCGCTTTCGCCATCTCGTCCCTTTCGGTAGCTGCTGGCGGCTTGCTTTCCTTTCGCCGTCCGCCGCTTGACTCCCGTTTTCGTGGAGCCCCTCTGCACAACACACCATCGTCATCATCATATTATTGGCACCCCCGCTCCATCAATAGAAGGAAGACCGGGTGTACCTTCGATGTCAACTGCTCCTCGTCGCTGCTGCTGCTGCTGCTGCTGGCGCTTTCGCTCTCACTTTCGCTGCTGTCTTCCTCGTCGCCCGAGGTCACTTGATAGACCGGGAAGGCGTGTTTGCGCGCGGAGAGCCACTGCCTGGCTTCTTTGAGGCCCTTGGCAAAGGCTTTGGCCTTGCTCCCCTTGATGTTCCTCTCATAGTTTTCGTCCCACGGCTGTACCTGCGAGACCCACGCGCTACACAGCAGAGTCGCGGAGCACGAACACGCTGAATTAATTATACTCACATGTGCTCCTACCGAGGTGAGCAACGTGGGGTCGATTTGGGGGGGGGGAGAGAGATACTAATCGTAAGAGCCAAAGAAGTAGACCAGCTGCTGCCTCGTTCCTCGTTTCGCCTTGGATACCGTGGGGCTCACCTCACTCAGCTTGGCCAGCTGGTGTGTATCATAAGGAGCTCATTGCGTAAGTGCACAGTGCCAATCCGCTACACGTCCCGGGACGTGTTTGGTCGTACCCGTGCGGGCCACAAGGCGAAGCCAGCCAGCTTGGCCCACACAACGGTGCCCGGTTTGCCCCCCTCTTCGGAATCCATCTATCTCGGGCAGGTGCGTCTCCTTGCAGCGAGAGGTGTTTTTCTTTCGTTTTTCCTTTTTTTTTTTGCAGGCGTCGTGATGTCACCTACTACCACTACTCGTGCTGGCGCTGGGCCGAGAGCAAGATCTCCTGGAGGTCAGAGGTGGACAGAGGAAGATGGAGATGTTTGTAGCACTGTGCTGTCAGCTGCTCGTACCGCCCGTACTCGGACAGAAGCACCTCCTGTTGCGGTTGCGTTGACCACCACCAGCCAGGCCTGTGTGAGCAAACGTGCACCGCACCGCACCACCAAAAGGCAAAAGGAGGCGTCCAACATTATATTGTGGGGGGGGGGGTTACCTGGAGGCGGGTAAACGCGACCGGGATGAGGGCTGATTCCTTGCAAAAGTTGCGCTTGATGTGCCGCATGATGGCCCCCAGACGCTTCTCCACCTTTCCAGCCCAGGGGAAAGGAGAACAAACAGCGTGAGAACCAATAGGTAGCGGGTGGGGGTGAGGGAGTGTCCACTCTTGGGCGGGCCAGGGTGGGCGCGAGACGGGCGAAGGCTTCGGATGAGTGGGCGCTCTGGAATTGGATCTCCTCAGGAGGCAGCGTGCGCAGAAGCTTTTCGATCCCCTCGAAGAACGCCTGCACGCACCACGACAGGTGAGACGAGCAAAAGGCCCACTACTTACTCGCCGCAGTGTCGAATTTGGGGGACGGGGGCGTTACCGTGAGTGGCTGGAAGTTGTTCTTGCTGGCGATGCTGCTGCGGATAAAGTCGCGCAGGCTGTCGTCGGCTTGCCTGAGCGCTTGCTCCAGGTGCTCCTTCAGACACTCGGTGCGAGGTCCCTTCTGTTGCGGGCCAGGTAATCAATGATCTCCCGGCGGGGAGAATACTCGCCCGAGGAGGAGAAGACGAACGCACCTTGGCTTCAGGCCACAGCTCCGCATAGAGGTAGCGATAGTTCTCTGCCACGGTGCAGCAGCAGCAGCAACAACAACAACAACAACACACGGCGTGAGCTGTGCCCCGCCCACCGCACATGCTCCATACCCACACCTAGCCCCTCTCCCATCTAGCGCATGTAGGAGGATTGACTACTTGGCGTGTGTGTGTGTGTGTGTGTGTGTGTGTGTGTGTGTGTGTGTGTGTGTGTGTGGGGTGTGTGT
>CDFC01057328.1:1554-12033 GCA_000826385.1 Acanthamoeba rhysodes | reverse complement strand
CCCCCACAGCCCAGGGCTCACCCCTTTCTGTGTTGGGTGTGTGCTTGTGCAGGTTACCTGTATCATCTGCACAAGGCGTACGAACCGGTGGGGATGCAGCTGACAACGATCCACAACCTTCACTTCATGCTCAACTACTTCAAGGACGTGCGAGACAAGATCATGCGCGATGAAATCTAAAAATACGAAGGCCAAAGAACTTACCAACACAAGCCACACCACACACACACACACACACACACACACAACACAGATCTTTTACATCTCTCACACACCAGCTTACTCAGCAAAGTACAAGTGTGTTGGGCGCATAAACGAAAATTACATCTGCCTGAGGCCAGCAATGGTGGTGTTGCGGAAGGCGTCCAACCAGGCTTCGAGGTCGACCCTGTTCGCCGCATGCATGTAGTACCTGTCCACAACCAACCAACCAACCAGTTGTAAATAATGCATCAAAACAATTTTGTTAATTAAAAAAAAAGGGTGAAGAAGCGTACGTCTTGCCGGCCGGGGTGGCGATGAGAATGCAATGCACCTTCTTCTGCTTCTCGTCCAGCGCTCGCGACACCTCCAGCCAGGCCTGCGCCAGCGGGATCTTCCCCAACGGCTTCTTGTCCGGCTGGTGTGTGTGTGCGTGCATGTGCGGGAGTGCAGTGACGTCAGCAGTGACGCCAACGGCAGGTGAGCAAAGAGGAGAGGCCCAACTCACCTTTTGGTTCTTGTAGTAGGTCAGGCAGTCCTTGGTCAGGACGAAGTGGTGCGAGAGCCACTTCTTGCTCGAGTGTTTGAAGTAGAGCCACCCCTGTGCCCCATCCGCGACAGCGTCGACGCCGCCTGTGTGTGGCGCACGACACACGCGCAAGGCACACGGTGAGTGAGTGGAGGCCTCGAGCGAATGAAGGGTGGGAAAGTGGTACCGGGCAAGGGCAATGAGGAAGAGGACGAAGAGGCCAGCTGGGGCTTGGGCGGGGAGGAATCGGCGCTCAGGTTGGAGGAGCTCGAGCTGAACGAGCCCTGGCTGTCCGATGACGGCAGCGGAGGCAGCAGGTCTTCTGTTCGTTGGTTGACGCCAATCAATGCGAGTCGTGTCGTTGGTCGTGTCGTGTGCCGGCCGGCGTACCATCTTCGGCATCCTCGGCCTGTTGTTCTTCGCCCTCCTTGGCCACTCGCACAAACTCGACGGGGAAGAGCCCGATGCGCTCGTCGTTGTCGCCCTCGCTCTCGTACATGCGCCGCTTGCGCGGTTTGATCTTGCCCAGCGCCCACCCGGTCTCGTCCAGGTCCGACATCAGATAGATCAAGTCCCCCTGCGCCGCACCACACGTCAGCTCATCGTGATCAACTAAATAATAATAATAAAACGCGTACCCGATTGAAAGAAATTTCGTCTTCCTTGCGGGCTTGGAAGTCGTAGAGGCCGATCATGACGCCTTTGACGCCCTCGCGCGGGTCGTCGGGGGCCGCCTTGCGCATCTTGTTGTTACCCCGGGGCGAGCTGGTGCTGGCGCCGGCCGACTTGCTAACCTTGCCCTTCGAGCCCGACGAGAACGAGAACGAGCTGCGCAGGTCGCGCCAGCTGCGCTCCTTCTTCGGCTCCTTCGGCATCTTCGGCGTCTTCGGCGATGCCGACGGCGACCCCTAATTCTCAAGTATGAGCCGTGCGTGCGTGCGTGCGTGCGTGCGTGCGTGCGTGCGGTGTGTGTGTGTGTGTGTGTGCCGGTGCAGTACCTGTTTGTCGGGGTCATCGCTACTACGGGAGTAGGAGCGTGGGAGGAAGCGGGAGGAAAACGAGGTCGTTCGCATCGCGCCGGACATGCGCTTCTCCTTGCTGCTTGTGCCTTTGACCTTGAGGCTCCCGAACGCACCCGTCAAGCTGTTCCGCTTCTTTCGCTTGGTCTGTTTCTCGTCGACTTGCTCGCCGCCGCCCGGCGATAACGTCATCGTCGCCGCGTCCGCTGCGCCTTTGCTCTTTTTCTTCTTCTCTTTCTCTTTCTTTTTCTCCTTCTTCTTTTTCGTGTCTTTGTCGCTGACCGTGGCGGCCGGCGTGGGGTGATCGACGTCCCGCGGGCTTTCTCGGGGGCGCCCCGCCACGTCGCCGTGGTGCTGGTGGGAGTCGTAGTCGTCCTCGAGGACCAGCTCGGAGATGTGGTACGTGTTGGCTCGCGATCGGGTCGTCGGCGATTCGGTCGACGAAAAGCTTGAGTGCGAGCGTTGCCGCACCACTCCCGCCGTAGCTGCGCCGACACATGTCAGCATCGCAACACGACGCACGACACACGCACACGCACACCACCACGCACACGCACACGCACACGCACACGCACACGCACCACCGCACACGCACGGAGACGTACCGATGATGTCCTCGGAGCTGGAGGTGGGGGTGGCCATCTTCATGGGGCCGGCGTCACGCCGCCGCAATTCCTCGGGCGAGGGCGGGAAGGCCGCGGAGAGACCCTCGTCGAGCAGGTGCTGCTTGCGCTTATCCACGATTCGCTTTTCCCGCATGTAGTCCTCGTAGTCTTCCTACTCACGACACACACCATGTTTAGGTCGTGTGCGTGGTGCGTGGTGCGTGGTGCGTGGTGCGTGGTGCGTGGTGCGTGGTGCGTGGTGCGTGGTGCGTGGTGCGTGGTGCGTGGTGCGTGGTGCGTGGTGCGTGGTGCGTGGTGCGTGGTGCGTGGTGCGTGGTGCGTGGTGCGTGGTGCGTGTGTACCTTGTCACGAGGGGACATTTGGCCCTTCTTGCGATCGAGATCGATCTGCATGAGGATGGTGTCGAGGAGCACGTCGGCGTCACCGTCATCGTCGCCCAGCGGATAGCACGACGGAATCTTCGTGTAGATCTTCTCGGCCGTCCTCGGGCTCATAAAATCCATCGGCTGTGCGTCGCCCGGCCCACACACCGTCAGCCGTCAGGGACTCAACCGCGGCTGCCACATTAAACAAAGGGAGAGGTACTGGGGTCTTGGCCTGGTCGGTGCACAGCTTGGGGACCAGTTCGCGCATTGTCATCTGCTTCTGCTTCCCCTTCTGGTCGGCCCTGGACTGCACCGACGGAGACGACGGCGTGGCCATGGCGTGGCTGCTGCCGCTGCTCTGCAGAGGAGACGATGCCGGCGACTTGTCGGTGCCGTTGCTGCTGCTGCGTACATTCCTTGAATTCCCGCTGGCCGTGCTAGTGTCCCCCAGCTGGGCCTCCATCTCGAGCTCGGCCAGCTGCGTCTCCACCTCCCGCTTGAGCCGCGCCATCTCCTCCTCGTTCGCCTTCCTCTCCCGCGCGATCGCCTCTTCCTCTTCCTCCTCCTCCTCGACCTTGGTCGGCTGCTGCTGGTTCTGGACTGCGGCAGCCTGCTGCTGCGCCTTTTCCTGTTCGTAGAACTCCATCTCGCGCTCAAAGTGTCCGATGAAGTGGTCCAGCATCTTGCTGTTCTTCTTCCCGCCGGCCGACTGCTGCTGGCGGGCGTAGGCGCCCTTCAAAGGCCCGGTCGGGGGCGACGTCGGCAGCGCGCCGTGGTTACCTCCCGGGCCGGGCTCGGCCGCGGTTGCGATCTTCTCGATCTGGAGCTCGAGCGGGGGCAGGGGCAGGACAGCGGCGCCGGCGCCGGACTTAGGCGGCGAGGCTCGCAGGGGATTGGAGGACGATGACGTGGCCGGCGACGAATAGGGCGACGAAGAGGGAGACGACGAGGTCGATGATGGCGCGTGGTGGGGCAGGGAGGGGCGCGAGGAGAGCGAAGATCGAAGCGAGGCCGAGGGCGAGGAGGGCGTGGCCGACGATGACGAGGTGGCGAGGGGCGAGGGGCTTATCTTGCGCTGGGAGGTGCCGGAGGAGACCTTGCGGTCGGGCCGAGCCGGCCGCAATGGCTCGGGCGACGAAGGCGGCGATGACTCACTGGCCGACGCCGCCACTTCCTCACCATCTGATTGCCATGTGTTGTCACCACGTCAGCCATAGAGATTGAAAGCTCGCGCGCACCCGACACGTCAGCACGCATGTACTGTACCCGATGATGTGGATCGGGCCACGTCGCTGGCAGTGCGGATGGAGCTGTTGGTGGACGACAGCTTCTCCTTCTCCTTCATCGCTTTGATCTCCTCCACCAGCCTGGGTAAGAGAAAAACAATTTGTAAATGCTGTTTAAACTAAATGACAAACATAGAATGCAGCGTACCGTCTCATTTCCTCTTCGGCTTCTCGTCTCGACTGCTCCATCTTGCGCTTCATCTCCTCGAGCTCTCGGTCCTTTTCGGCCATCTTCTGCTTCATTTCAGCGATCTCGCGCGGGGTGCTCTGCCTCTGCTGGAGACCGAGCGACGCAGCCGCGTGCGGCCCCATGTTGTTCTCCACTCGGTCCGTCTGAAGCGGCGGAACGGAGGCCTTGCTCGCGCTGGTGGCCTGCTTCGCTGCCGCCGCATTTGTTTGCTCTGCCGATCGCGCACGCACGCACATCAGCCGACGCAGTCTTGATGACGTCAGCAGAAGCGCGCGATGGCATACCTCCGGAGTGTGTTTTGCCGTCGAGGACGCGGCGCAGAAGGGCCAAATAGACGAGGAGCGAGGTGAGGTCGATCGACTGGTAGACAAAATCGCTGCATTGACACTGCCGGTGTGAGTCCCAGAAAAAGATGCGCTCAAGTAAGTGCTGGCAAGCAAGCCGAGTGGGTCGAACCTGGCGTCGACGACCTGGGGAATATCGAGCTTTGTCTGGGCGGCCTCGAAGCCCTCGGCAAGGGCTCTTGCTTTGGCCTCGGCGTCAAGCGCGCCGTAGCTCTGTGTGGTGATTGCCCAGTGATCCAAGGGCAAGGTGTAAGCGTGCACGCTCCTAATTGCGGATCCGCGGAAGGTGCCTAACGTACGGGTGATTGCAGCGCATGTGAACCGGTTGCCAACTCAATCAGTGCCAGCACCACCTCGCCATTATATAGTCTGGAGGTGCGTGTGCGTGTGCGTGTGTGACAGGTAAGGATTGGCGTGAGTTTCTAGTCAATGCAATGCTCCTTAGGATGCGCGTGGAACGAACGTTTTGTGGCTGACGACGTGATCGTGATTCTGCAGCGTTTGGGTGGCCCACGCGATCAGTCCACCGTCGGCGGCCCGCCGGGTCTCCTTGGCGGCGAAGACCATGATCAGGTACTGCCATGCGAGTCGCTTTAGAAGTCCCACGATCTGCTCTTGATTGCCGGTCGCCAGCACTGCCGCCCCCACCACGCCGTGTCACTCACCGCACACACGCACACGCACACGCACACGCACCACCGCACACGCACAACACAGCAAGACACCTTGTGGGGAGCAGGATTGAGGAATCTGGATGCCCTCGGAGGAGAGGAACGAGAGAATGGAGTACAGCACGAACGTGTTCTGCACGCCCTTGGCCCCCACAGCCACGCCGCCGCCGCCGCCGCTTCTTTCGCCCATCGGGAGCGTCTACAAAGCCGAGCGGCATAGGTGACGGGCAGAGTGAGCCCTGCGCTGCCAAGTCGCAGCTTTCCCGTGTGCGCGGGAGAGGTACATACCTTGGACGTGGCACCCTCCACCAGGCGGGCCAGTTTGTTTCCGTCGCCCAATTCGGAAACGTCCTGGTTGCCCCACGCAAGTGGTGGGTCGATAATAAAGAATAAAGAATCAAAATTTTAATGAATAGTTGATAATAAATTGTATTTATTATTATTTACATTTTTATTAATTGATTTATTTGTGTGGAGACAAAATAATTAAATAAAGGGGGGGTACCTGCAAGGAGACTCCTTTCTTGGAGAGGACCCAGGCGGCCCATCTAAACAAAGCCTTGTGGGGTGGAGGTAGAGGGGGGGGCGTCATCAACAAAAAGTGTACAACCCCCTCCCTCCCCTCCCCCCTCACTTCCATCTTCCTTTTCTCTCCGGAGAATCAAATCGAACAAGAAGAGGTAAGAGTACCTTGGCTGAGACGTCTGCCTTCTTCTCCATCTCCCACCAGAGAGAGAGAGAGCACAGCCAACCTTTCCTCTTCTTGTTCTTCTTGTTGGTTAGTGTTGAGGCCCTCCGGTTGTAGTGCAAGGGGGGGCGAGTAGTAGTTTGTTGTTGTGCGGAGTATCACGTGGTTGGCCCAACAATTTTATAAAGACTCGGCGAATGAAGGAGCTGTGATAGTTAACGTGGTGACGTCAGCAGCGCTCTTTTCATTCATCTACAAAATTATGGGACGCAAAATACCTGGAATTAAGGTGGCACCGCTTCACTGACGCCCTTCCCGGAATTAATAAAATAAAATGCAGCGCACCCATTGGCCACTTTATTTAAATAAATAATAATAAGATAACATGTCGGGGCAATCATCACATCTGTGAAGACAAAAAAGAAAAAGAGAGAGTTTAGTTTGGTGGACACAAGAAGAAGATGCAGGACGTGGCACGTCGAGAGCAGACGTGGGGACCCAACCAACAACGTCCGCCCGGACGCAGCGCGCGCGAGATTTTGATGCTGGACGCCCAAGCGGGCCTGGAGGACGACGTGGCCACGCCGACGTCGGCGACCAGCACTGGTCCGGTCCACGTCGACGCCGCCACCGGTGGCTCGTCGGCATCCGCATCCCTGGGCAGCAAAAGAACGCGGTCGGCGTCGGCGGCGGTGGTGGGCACGTCGCACATGGCGGCGCGCTTGGCGCTGTCACCGCCGCACGCGCGCAAATCGCGCGATTTTTTGAGATTTAATTCTCAATCGCCATCATTGTCGAAATCGAGGCCACCGAATGGCGACGACGATTGCTTGAGCCCGACCTCGCTTCGCGATCTATGCATCTACTTCATCATCGCCCACTCGTACGCCCTCTCGCCTGCAGCCTCTCCTTTCATCAGCTGGTCCAGAAGCAGCAGCAGCAACAACAATTCGCGATCTCGCCCCCAACAACCTCGAGGCAAGACTTCTTCTTCTTCTTCTTCTCCTTCTTCTTCCACTGCATCCACCGCCGCCTTCTCCTTCCTCGATTCTGTTTCCACCTTCCCCTCGTCCTCCCTGCCGCCCGCCCTCATCCGCGATTTGGAGGAGGCCTCTCGATTCTACCTCGATTTCCCATCTCTGCCCCCTTCCCCCAACAAGTCCCGTTTCTCATCTCGATCCTCCACTTCATCATCATCATCATCATCGTCATCTCCATCTTCTTCCTCTTCTTCATCATCATCTCCTCCTTCTCGATCGGCCACCTACGCCTCGCTGCCCGCCCGAGGGCGGTCGTCGTGGGACCTCGAAGAAGCCACCGACCGCCGCGACCACCACCACCACCACGACCTGGGCGACGACTTCTACGGGCCGCTGGGGACGTCGTCGCCCATTCCGCTGTCGCTGCGCCAGCGCGCGTCGGCCGCCGAACCGGTTAGGCCGGTCGACCTGGGCCTGGCCATGCTCCTCTCCCCTCCGACGCTCCGCCAGCAGCAGCGCAAGACTGAGCTCGTCTACCGCGTCGTGCTGGTCCGTACCACCACCGCCGCCGCCGTACCGTTTCGGATCATCGCTGACGTGTGTGTCGTGTTGTGTGTCGTGCGCGTGTGTGGCGTGTGGCGTGTGCGGTCATCGATGATGAAAAAGGTGGGGGACGACTGCGTGGGCAAGACGTCGATCTGCGACATGTGGAAGACGGGCAAGTGCCAACCGTCGTCCCTGTGCGAATGCACCATGGGCGGTACTCGCTTTTCCTCCTCCTGTGTGCGTGTGTGCGCACTTGTTATCTCACCGTCGACGTGTTGTTGTTTGTTGTCGTCGTTGGTGCAGCGGCCTTTTTCCACCGAGAGGTGACGATCGACGACTACACGGTGCGGCTCGAAGTGTGGGACTCAGGTGCGCGTCGGGCCCAGCACACAAACCAAACCGTTGTGTTTGCTAACGAATGACCGGTCATCGCGCGCAGGCGGCCAGGCGCGCTTCGACAACCTCACCCCCATGTACATTACGGAGGCTGACGGCGTGATCGCTGTGTACGACGTGTGCTCCAGCGAAAGCTTTGTACGCTACGCCCCCTCATCCCCCGATCACGCGCGCGACCGATCGCACGCGGGTTCTGACCAGCTTCTTTCTTGCAGGAGAAGGCCAAGTATTGGGTGGACCAGGCGCTGACGATCAAGCGCGGCGCGCCGCTGCGTATCATTCTCGCGGGCAACAAGACCGACCTCCTGCCCTCCTCGTCCGAGTTTGTCGTGCCGCACGAGGTATGCTTCTTTTTCTTGTTCGTTTTCTTTTCTTTTTGGGTGAGCCCGTTCGACGACGTTGACTTGCCGCGCCCGCACACCGACAGGTCGCCGAGGAGTACGCGCGCTCGAGCGAGGTGGACGGCTGGCTCCCCGTCTCGGCTCGCAGCAACCTCAACATCAACGCCCTCTTCAAAAACATGGGTACGGCGTGTGCGGCGCGCGCCTGTGTGTGTCATGACGAGATGCACTTTGATTGACGCTCGCTCTGCTGGGCCCCAGCCAATTGTCTGGTGGAGGCCGAGCGCGCCCGGATCAATCGCAAGATCGTCGCGTCGCTCGACATCCAGCCCACGGCCCGCAGGAGCGACGCCGTATCGGTCTCCTTCAAGGGCGTGCAGGGCCCGCTGGCGCTGGCGCCCGTGGTCGGGATGCGCATGGGCCTCCTCCCCATGCTCCCCTGGCTGCCCGACACCGCCGCCTCGGCCTGCATGCTCTGCTCCACCAACTTCTCCGTCACCAAGCGAGTGCGTCCCTTCAACCCCGCGTGTGCGTGTGTGCCTGCGCGCGCGTCGTGTGTGCGGTGGTGCGTGTGCGGCGCACACACACCAAGACTGACGTTGTTGTGCTTGCTCGGACAGCGACACCACTGTCGGCGATGCGGTCGGGTGACGTGCAATCGGTGCAGCCGCCACCGAACGGTGCTGCCCAGCCGGGCCACGGATTCGGCGTCGCCCTCGGCCTCGATCACCTCCTCATCCTCGCCCTCGTCGCCGGGCAAGTCTCCGGCCAAGCCAGTGGCCGAGCGCGTGTGCGACCACTGCGCCGAAGTGGTGGCGTGCTGGACCGCACTGCACACGTGAGCGAAGCGCTTTTTATGGTAAAAGTTTAGAGCCAATCAAATTGCACGTGATCATTTTAATTATATGACATACTCGATCTAATATTTATATATATACACACATATATATTACAGTTATGTGCCTCTAGGCACGTCGTTCGTGCTGCTCAGTGGCTGAGAGCCCACACGTCGGGGTTGGTGGCGTGGAAGGCCTCCATGGCTGACGCCTGGGCGTTGTCCCGGAGCTTCTTGATGCCCCGCTCGGCGATGAGGGCTCGCGGCGACCGTATGGACCCGCGCGGGGTCGTCGTCCCCCGGGCGAAGGGCAGCTCCTCCTGCTCGACCGTCTTCTCGGCGCTGAGCTTCTGCTGCCACTTGTCGAGCGCCTTCTCCGCGGGAGCGACGCCGGTGTCGTCGACCGGCGCCGGCGCCTCGACCTTGGCGTAGGCATCGTTGCTGCGGCGGAGCCTCATCGGTGTCGGTAGTGTGCGGAGGGTAGTGTGCGAGTGCGGGTAGTGAGGCTTTAGGGCGCCTTTGGTTGGGTTGTTGTGTTCCGTGTGGTGCGTGGGCCAAGGATTGGGGCCGCGGCCTTTTTAAAGGTTTGGGCGCGCACGGGTGCGGGCCGTATCCACCCCGGAGAACGATTTGTCCGCGCCGGCCACCTGGTCTCAGCACGCAACAGCAATGTTCAACGGTTTAATGAGAGCTCTCCCACCAAACATAATTGTTATTGGTTGGCCCGAAGCCAGCCAATACCAAAGCAGCTCACGGCGGAGTTGTCCCGTCCCAAAAATCCCCCCACGCAAGTCCCGGCCACCTGGCCAGGCGTGATGTCCAAGAGCTCCAATCTAGGGTGTATTGGGTCTCCCTTCACTCCTGGCGGTTGGGGCCTTGGTGTGGTAGTCCCCACCCCAACGGTGGAGGAGGGCCAAAGGCAGTGACACGTTTCGCCCGATTCTTAGGTGTTTTCTTTTTCTTTATCCATCTGGATGGAGCACTCACATGTTGAGAGGTGTGCTGGGGAGAGGTTCCTGCGGTGGCAACAGGAGACGCATCATGTCGGTCAATGTGATCACGCCAAGCGGCCTGGCCATATCGTCAACTGCAGAGTGACACGGCAGCACGCGAGCGACACACGACGCACGACACACGAAACACGAGGCGCACACCATGAGTTTCAAGTAGGGAGTGGAAGGGAGTGCAATGCACACGCGTACCGATCCATAGTCGGTGGAGGCCGTGCATGTGCAGCTTGAGGAAGACGGTCTCGATTGGCGTATCGCCGGTGCAGATGATGGGCGTCGAGAATGGGTAACACTCCGCTCGGCCTATGCGGCTTCTCGACTGCTCGAGGAATGTGATCACGGGCTTGCGCAGAGATCTATCACCATTCCACCCCAACACGTCGTCAACCATTTCATTGTGTGTGTGTGTGTGTGTGTGTGTGTGTGTGTGTGTGTGTGTGTGTGTGTGTGTG
>CDFC01057248.1:0-10537 GCA_000826385.1 Acanthamoeba rhysodes | reverse complement strand
AAAGAGAGTGCATTTAAATTTGATGTTGGCGTGCGCTACGAGCAAGAACAAAGATAGGACAAAAGAGAGTTGTGCGGTTTGGTCCCTTACTCGCTCTTCTCCTTCTCCACCAGCTTGCCAATGCGCAGGGTGTCGATGATGTTGCGCGCAGCGTTCGAGTGGTTGTACACCAGGCCGTTGAACGCAGCCGACGCGTCCTAAAAACCGAGCAATAGTCAAGTTAGTGTTGTTTCTTCGTGGTGCACAGGGGAGAGTATGCCCGTACCTTGCCCAGGTAAGGCTTGACGATGGCCGAGCCGGCGGGGTGCTCGTCGATGAAGCCCCGCACGTCATGCACGAAGCCGTCCACGACGATGAGCTGCTCGCCCTTGGAGAACTCCTCCTGAACCTTCTCCATGGTGTACTCGGGGAGGGTGTCGGGCTGAGGGCCCCAGTGCAGAAGCTCGCGGCGGCGGACGACCTCCTTCTCGAGCATCTGGAGCTTGCCCTTCTCGATGGTCTCCTTGTCGAAGCGCATGAGGTGGTAGGTGCCGCCCACGTACGAGAGAGCCCAGATGAGCCACTTGGTGGGGTCGAACGAGTGGTACTCGGCGCCATTGCGGTAGTCGTAGGGGAACTCGTGATGGAAGTTGTGGTAGCCCTCGCCGAAGGTGATGAGACCCACCAGCCACGAGTCCCTCGGGGTGCGCTGGTCCGAGTAGGTGAACGAACCAAAGTAGTGGGCAACGCTGTTCACGCAGAACGTGGCGTGGTGCACCAACACGCGCGACAGTACGCCTAACGACAATTAGGGAGAGGGGGGGGGTTGCAGCGTCAGCGTCAGCCGATCATAAGCTCGGGGAGGGGGTCGAGGGAAGGTACCGGCGATGAGGAAGCCGCCCATCCAGTCACCCCAGAACATGCCGGCAATCACGGTGGGCAGGATCAGACCCTGGAACAGAGCGAGGGGCGCGTAGTACTCGTCCTGGAAGCGCATGACGGGGTCGCGCTGCAGGTCGCGGATGTCCGATTTCGGGGGCTCCCTCTGCCAGAGCAGCCAGCCCAGGTGGGCGTACCAGAAGCCCTTCTTGATCGTGTAGGGATCCTTGTCCGTGTCGGTGTACCTGTCACACGCACGCAGCGCGTGAGCACCGGAGAACCTACGCCTTTTCGAAAGCGGGTTGTTACCTGTGGTGGGCCCTGTGGTCGTTGCACCACTCCAGGCACGACATCTGGAAGCAGCCGGTGGCGAAGAACAGGAGGGTGTACTTGAACTGTTGCGGGGAGGGAGGGGAGGTAAGCACGAGCCGAGCCAAGAAACTGTTCGATGAAGGTGGTAGGTTGGGGGAGGGGAGCGTACGATGGGATGGGCTGAGTAGGCGCGGTGAGAGAACAAGCGGTGGTAGCCGGCGGTGATACCGATGCCTCCGGTGAGGTAGTGGAAGAAGAACAGTACCCACGTCTGCCAGTAGTACTGGCAGTAGATGAGGCCCACGGCGCCGAGGACCGGGGTGACGGCCAGGAAGATGGCGGTGATCCAGTTGACCTCCTTGAGCATGTCGGCGATGACGTCGCGGGCCTGGGTGGCATCCTTGATCAAGCCCTTGCTGACGAGCTCACCGGTGCGCGACTTGAGCAGCGCGAAGAAGTCGACCTCCTCCAGGCGGACGGAGATGGACTCGGCGGTCGACTCCTTGAGGAACTTGAACGCCTCCTTGAGGTTGTAGATGGGGATCATGGGGTTGGCCTGCTTGACCCTCCTCTCCTTCTTCAGGTTGTCCTTGCCCTCGGTCGTCTGTCAAAAATGAAAGCGGGCGCGAAGCGAATGCTTTTTGTGAGCTCACAGCGTACGTGGGGCAGGAAGATGGGCTCGAGTGGGTGTGGATGCGTACCTCCTCCTCTTCGGCCGGGAGATCGACGTTGAGCGAGGTGGTGAACTGGTGCAGCGAGGACACGGCGTAGTTGAGCTCGCAGGAGAGGAACTCGACCCACTTGGGGTACTTGTAGTGGGCAAGAGTCACGAGGTCGCTGCAAGGAAAAAGAACCCATTGAGGGGGAGCGAATGAGTCATGATAGTGGTGGGTCAAGCGGGTCTCGAGGGGTTTGTGTACCTCTTCTCGATGTTGGAGAGGAGCTTGAGGAGGGACGAAGTCTTCAGGAACGAGGAGGCCCAGAAGTGGTACACCACGATGGGCATGATGTAGTACTTAAACAGGCCCCACACGCCGGTAAAATAGATGACCAGCGGGAAGAAGATGCCGGCCACCAGGTAGAGGACCACCAGGTTGCCCAGCACACGCTTGCTCTGTAAGGTCCGGGGCGTGAGCTGGTTGTGATGGACGTGAAAGGCGGACGGGGGGAGTAACTAGTTCGCACCTTGAGGGAGAAGAGGGCCTCGATGTGCGCGGTGATGCCCTGCCAGAACGAGCTGCACCACCAGAAGTGGGAGCACGACAGGTAGTTCTGCACCTTGGCGCACACGGTCTCCTTCTGCTGTGTGAGCTCCTCGCGCCTGCGCGACAACACCACGACAACCGTTAGGCCACCTCGAGGCACGACCCAAAAGACCGCCAGGCCACCCACCGCGCCCACGGAACAACGGGACCTCGGCGACACCATTGNGGGGGGGGGGGTAATGTACCAAGCCTCGAAGGGGAGCATGAGGGGAATCAGGCAGATCTGGCCAACGATGTGGTTGACGACGGTGTTGTTGAAGAACGTGTCGGTACCGCAGGCATAACCTACCGCCAGCAACTGCAGAGGAATCACCAGTGAGCGAAATGATAATGAATGAATGAATGAATGATGATGCACATTATCTAAATCAAACAATGCTCAAAGAATGACACTAAGATGATAGTGAGGGGAAGAGGCGTACACTGGCGAAGCAGGTGCCTGTGATGATCCAGCCGAGTGGCAGGAGATACCACGGCATGACGGTAAGGAACGCATAAGCGGTGGTGAGTAGGACGATGGCCTTGGTGAGCCTGAGGAAGGCCTTGCCACTGCTGCGTTCGAACAGCTGCGCATATCAAATGCAAAATACGAGTGGGGTGAGCAATGAATGAATCGCTCATTTGCTGTTTTCTTTTTTAAGCCATGTGACCTAAATGAAGAGAATGCTGAAATGAAGTTAAAGCGGGTTCGTTACCTTCTTGGGGAACTTCAGCATCTGCTGCACCTTGGGGGTGATGTCAGAGATCGACGGCATGGTCGGGCACATAAGCTTCAATTCCTCCATCTTGAGAGACCTAATTAACACGGCAATTCAACGAGTCAATTGGGGGGCAAATTCGTTCTTTCAAAATGCTCCTGTCATCTCGCGTAGTGCATGGATTAATAAAAATAATTTGAGTGCTGCTGAATCGCGTACTGGCTGTGATGTTGTCTGGCCCTTCTTCTGTGCGGAATTGAACAGATCCCAGCAGCAGCTGTGTGGAGTGCACAGGCCTGTGGGCTCGCCGAACGGGGGGTGGTACCTTGAAGAGAAGACAAAGAGCGCAGAACGCGACGGCGAACTTGCCTCCCCTGCGGAGTGGTGCCGTAACCAATCGCCGCCATTCCCATAGAAGAGCCCGACCGCCCAACCAAATTGGTGGAGTTTAGATTACTCATCGAAACCACGCGGAGCAGTCCTTTGTCTGACCAACAGGAGAAAATGCGGAAAGGGCCGAAGCCTATGGGCGAAAAGACCCTGTCGTTCCTTTTCCTTTTGGGCAACGAATTTCCTTGCACATTTCTTTTTCAGCAAGGGAAATAAAATGATGAAGAAGCAGATTAAAATATAAAATTAGGCACGCACAGAGATGGAGGGTGTGGAGGACAGCAAGAAGCGGAAGGAGCCCTCACCGGTGGCAGAAGTCGTGGAGATGGGGCTGAAGGAGGACAGCGCGAATGGCGTTGAGGCCAGCACCGCCGCCGACACGGTTGCCGCCAAGAGGCCTCGCCTTGAAGATGAAGGAGCCAACTTCAACCCTCCGTCTGCCCAGCTCAAGGTGCTCACACAGGCGGCTGCTCTCCATATGCATTTCGTTGGCCCAATCTCGATTTTTGCCGGAGAGATTCAATTTCACACCCGTTCGACGGGCGCTGCCGGCAGTTTGCGGGCGAGGACTCGAACGGAGCGGCGTACGCGAGCGAAGAGGCCCTGTGGCGCTCCCTCAAGCGCGCCAAGGCGCCCGAGAGCGGGCAGCGCGACGACGCCACAGCGGCGGAGGGCAAGCCCTGGTACCAGGGCTCCGGTACCTCCCCTGTTTTTATTTATTATTTATTATTTATTATTTTATTTTATTTTAATTATTGTTTGACGACGCTATGGTCGCTGCAGAGGAGTACTGGGCCAAGGTGGAGCCCACGCTGGACGGCGTGTTGGGCGGGTTCGGCTTCTTGTCCACCGTCGACATCAAGACCTCGCGCGCCTTCCTGTCCAGCTTCATCCCCGCCATTGGCTCTACTCCCCGACCTGCGACTTCTACTTCAACCTCTTCTTCCTCCTCCTCCTCGTCCACTTCCACAGACACACCTTCTCCACCCAGCCTCGCTCCGATCGAGACGACCCGAGCTCTCGGTACCACTCCATTCCTCATTCCCCGCACGCACACACACCTCGCCCACCTCGTCCACGCTGTTTCGCGCGCGTGTCGTGTGCCGTGCAGATTGCGGTGCGGGAATCGGAAGGATCACTCGCCACCTCCTCCTGGACCTCTTCGATCGGGTAGCGCCGCCTCTCGTTTCGTCCTCGTGTCCCGCGCCGCCCGAGGGACACTGACGCCGGGAGGGGGGCGGGGGTCGTGTGAACCGCAGGTCGATCTGGTGGAGCCCGACGCCCGATTCCTAGACAAGGCCAAGCAGCAGCTGGGTCCTCTTCAGCCCCTGAACGGCCACCGGTGCGCCCCTCTTTCTGTTGTTCATTATTATCATTATTATTATTATTATCATCATTATTATTGTTTATTTATTTATTTATTTATCTAGTTTCACTCATCGTGTGGTCGGCTCCAGGGTGGAGGGGTTCTTCTACGAGGGCCTGCAGTCCTTTGCGCCCGCAAAGCAGCACTACGACCTCGTGTGGATCCAGTGGGTCATCGGCTACCTCACCGACGGTACGCGAGCCCTTTTTTCGACACACACTCGCTGCTGTCTCGCACACGCGACTCACATCGGGCTGGTGGCGGCCTTTCAGAGGACTTTGTGGCGTTTCTCAGGCGATGCAGTGAGGGGTTGCGAGAGAACGGCATCATCGTCATCAAGGACAACCTCAACTCCAAGGAGGGCTTCTACGTGGACAAGGAGGACAACTCCATCACCAGGTCCGCCACTCTTCGCCCCCACTTCTTCCTTTCTCTCACCTCACCTCACCTCGTCTTCTCTCCTTCTCGGCTCGCACTTGTGATGGCGACGACAGGTCCGACGGGTACTTGCGTCGGCTGTTCGAGGAGGCCGGGCTGATGCTGGTGCGAGACGCCGTGCAGGAGGAGTTCCCTCCGGGCATGCTCCCGGTCCGCATGTACGCCCTACGTCCCGCCAGCACGTCCTCCTGACGACCCAATGTGGCCACCATGATCACCACTTCGTGTCACCGACCACGCCAGCTCGTCACGACGAAGAGGGGAAAAATGATAGTTTGTTGTTTGTTAAGAGTTCGGAGTGTGGAGTGGAGGGCAGCAGCTTCACTTCTTGGCGGTCTGCTTGGCGTTCTTGGTGTCGGCTCGCTTCCGCTTGTTGCCGGCGGAGGCACCACGGTTGACGGGCTCGCCCTGGTCCTCCTCCTCCTTCTGCTTCTTGGCGAGGGGCTGCGAGATGGGTCGGATGATGTGGCCCGCCTTCGTCTCGATCTGCACCAACCTACGCGTGAGCCACAAGAAGCCCAATCGAGGAGGGAGACGCCACAAAGGGAAAGAGAGGAGGGAGAGAGAGGAGCGGATGGTCCTGAAAACGTACGCGAGGGCGGGTGATGTCGTTGAAGACGTGCTGCGTGTTCCACTCCCTGCCGAGGGGCGTCTGGAGCTGCGCCTCGTAGAGCTCCGGCTGCTTTCGGAACGTCGAGGGAAGCTGATCGGCCTTATAGCGCGCGAACTACAAACACTCACAGAAGTAAGGCCACTGTTACGTTTCTGGAGGGCGTTGAGGTGGGCGTTGTACCTTCTTGTCTCGCTTCTGGCTGATGATGACGTGGTCGAGGCCGTCGTCGGTCCTGGTAGGTGGCTTGACCGGGAGCCCCTCCTTGGTTCGCTTGGGCTTCTGGATGCGCGGCTGCTTCTTGGGCGGACGCGTAGGCTTGGCCACTCCATCGCCCACCCACGCGCCCCAGCCGGGCATCACCGTCGGCTTGGCCGGAGCCGGAGCGCCGGCCTCCAGTTCAGCTCGCTTGGCCGCCTTGAATTCCTCGACCACGTCGTCGTTGGCGAAGGCCCGCTTGATGAGCTCCTTCTGCTCCTCGGTCGCCGACGCCAGCAGATTGAACGAAGAAGAAGAGCCGTTACTGCTGTCGGCGCCCGATCGGTCGTCGTCGTGCTCCTTGACCTGGGCGGAGGCCACGTCGGTGATGAGCCGCCCCACGTTGATCTTGAGGGTGGTCTCCGCCTGCTGCCTCTTGCCAAGCGCCTCCTTCTTCTGCTTCTTCGACACCTTGTCGTCGGCGGTAGTGCCGGCGTGCGAAGCGGTGATGACCGAGTGCGCGGTCTTCTTGGCAACGACGCCCGTCGCGGCCGACGACCTCTTCATCCACGGGTTCTCCATGTCGTTCACCTCCGGGTTTCGGGGAGCGTGGCGCGACGTCTTGGTGGTGGTGGTGGTGGTCGAGATGTGGTCGGCGCCCTGTGCGGCCTCTTCCTCTTCGTCAGCCTCGTCGGGCACGGCCTGCGGGCGAGCGGTAGGGGCCTTGATGTGCGCCACCGACAGCGGACCCTTGGGCTTGGGCGAGGCCAGGGTCTTTTCCTCCATCGTCGCCTGCGCATCGACTTCAGACGACGCGCTGCTGGCGGCGGAGGCCTTAGTGGGGGTCTGCTTCCGGGCCGGGTCGGCCTTGGTCTTCTCGGGGGTCTGGCCATTGTTGGCCTTCTTCGCCTTCTTCTTGTTGTTGGTTCGCTTGCTTTCGGCCTGATTCTCGCTCTCCTTGAGGATGGCCGCCACCTCGTCCTTTGTCTTATTCACGTCATGCACGACGGGTCCCGCATCCTCGACGTCGGGGAACTCCTCCACGGCAAAAATGTTGGCGATCTCGGGCTCCTTCGTGGTCTGCTTGGTGCCCTTCTTGAGGAGGGCGGGCACGTCTGGACACACGTACGACGGTGGCGGGTAGTGGAAAAGAAGGGCTTAGTGACGATGTTCGGCTAGTGTGTGTGCATGTGCGGTACCGATGGTGGCGTGGCCGCTCATCCTGACGGTGCGGCCGCTGGAGAGGGCGGCCTTCTCGGTCTGCTGGGTGGCGCCCGAGAACTTGACCGGCGCCGACGAACCGGACGACCCGGCATTCGTGGTGCCCATGTCCTTTTGGACCGTGCGCCTGCCCTTCACCTCGGTCTCCTCGGGCGCCTTCGCCTCGGCCTCGAGGTTCTCGTTGTCGCTGTCGGCATCGCGCTCAAGCATCATCTCCTCCAGGTCCCGTTCCCACTCCTCCTTGGCCTCTCGCATCTCGTCGGCGCGCCGCTTCTGACCGCGCTTCATGAACTCCATGCCCATCAACCCCTGCAAACGAGGAGGGAGAGGGCGTCAGTCATCACGCCACGCAATCGCATCCAAGATCGATGGTCGGCGCGAACCTTAGTGACCTGCGGCGCCTCCTCCTTCTCGAGCATGTCCAGGGCCTCCTGCAGCTCCTCCTCGTTCATGTCGTCAATGTCGGCATCGTCATCCTCGTTCGCGTTCCTGTGTTCATAACGGAACAAAGAGGTGATGACCATCGGGTGAGCATGTACGTTGCCACACACAACCACAGCGAGGCCGGGGTGTCAGACATACATCTGCTTCTTCAACAGCTGGTCCCTGATCTTGATCTGCTCCGAGATGGCCTGGCGGGTCTATGAGGGGGGGGGGCGTGAAAGAGTGAGTACCACCCGCGCCTAGGCATCATCACCATCATCGCCATGGTGGTGCAGTACCTCGGTGTCGAGGTGGCCTCGCGTCAGTTGTCTCTGCGCCCACTTGCCCTTGTTCTTGTGCCTGGCACGCAGCACAATGCAATTGTTAGAATAAGGCTGCGCGAGGTGGAATCGCACGCAAGCAACGACGCACCTCTGGGTGATCCTCTCCTGGATTCGGAGGCGCTCGATCTTCTCGGCCTCTGCGCGCGCCGTTTCCTCGTCCAGCTGGCCCAGCTCGTCCAGCGACATGGCGGACTTCTGCTTCTGCTTCTTCAGAATGCGGTGATACCTGCACACGCCCACAACACATTAATAAAGGCTTACATAATCAGAGGGTGATTGCTGGGAGGATGAGACGTACGCCTTGGACTTGATCTTCTTCCTCCGCTTGGCCTTAGACTCCTCGTAGAACAGGACGGCCTTCATCTTCTTGATCTGCGCCTCCCTCTGTTTGGCCTCGTCGGTGCTGAGCTCTTTCATGTCGAGGCCCTCGAAGTGATCGATCGCCTGCTTCGCAACTCCGGACTGCGCCAGGATATCGGCAATGCCCTTTTCCAGATCGTTTTGGGGCTGTGCACAGCCAAGAAAAGAACGAAAGAAGCAGAAGAAGAAGTGCGATACGTCGGTCAACAACCGTGCCCACGAGCGGTTCTCTTCAGGGGTATGCGTACCGTGTCGATCAGGGCCAACTTGGCTGTGGTGAGCCTCTCTGGCGCTGGCTCAGCAAACGGGAATTTGAGGTGATCGGCCTGTGCTCGCGTGGGCAAACGTGGGAGTGCGTCAGTTGACACGCCGCACGGGCGGTGGGTGCGAGTGAGTGACATGATACCTTTCGGTTCTCCCGGACGGTGGTCTCCCACTTGTCGGTGATCTCTTCCTTCTTCTTGTTATAGGCCTCCTCGCGCGTGAGCTTCTGCTTGACGGGCTGATCCAGGGGCTGCGCGAGCAGGTTCTTCGTCTGGAGCAGGCAAAAGTAAAAGAAACAGTCACGGTGAGTGGAACGTCAGCGCACCGAGAACGCGTTCGCGCATCAACAAGAGAGGGGTTGGTGGACAGGTGGGGCAAACCTTCTGCAGTTCAGTCAGCTGCCTCTTCACGTCGGCATACTGCAGCTCATCCTTCAGCGATCCCATCAGCGCGTCCAGCGTGAGCATGCCCTTGTTGGCTGCGCGCGGGCACACAGGTGGGGGGGGGGAAGAGGGTGAGACAATTTCATTCGACTCGGGTGAGGCAGTTGTAGTTACCAGAAGGCTGGAGGTTGAACTCGCCCTCGGGATAGAACTGCTCCGCCGAGGGACCAGACATCTTTCTCTTCGTCTTTTTCTGATGTGGTGTAGAGACATCGGCAACGCGTGTTAGTCCACTACATAATGCAGCGGTGAAGGCTAATCAACGCTCACCTTGCCCTGCACCGCGGCCATCATGTGTTCATAGGCGCCCTCCTGCGCCTTGTTGCCGCTCTAGAGAAAGGAACAAGAATGGGATCGGTGGTGCACCGGGTCAGTCAGTCATGCCGGTGGCCCGAAAGGTCATCCAAATAGGCATGAGGAGGGATTGGCGTGCCTCCTCTTCCTCGTCTTCGTTCTCCTCGAGTTCGTCAAACATTTCGTCGAGACGCTTAAAGTCACCTTCGTTCTCATCACCCTCGAAGTCTGCGTAGAGAGGGCAAGCCAACAAAGAAAGTCAGTGCGTGCGCGCGCGAGTGCCTAGAGGCCGAGAGAGAAAGCGGAGAAGAGGACAAGGAGAGGCACCATCGGCCTCGTCGTCGTCACCGTCGTCCGAGTCCTCCTTGCCGGAGTCATCGCTCTCAGAAAGAGTGATTTCCTGCAGCACATCGAATTCGAAAACAATTGATGGATCAATAAACGTGTTTTTAAAAAAATCAAGCGTTTGTGAGTTGTGTGGAAATTTAAGGAAATGAAGATCCTCCGTACCTTATGCTTCTTGCTGGCCTTCTTCTTGTCCTTGCCCTTGCCGGCCTTCCCTTTGGCCGCCTCCTTGCCCCTCTGGCCGATTCCGCTGAGCACTTCGCCGTATCTCTTCTCATCCTCCTCGTCGAAGGCCTCATCTTCGTCGATTTCCTCGTCATCTTCGAAGACATCTTCATCTTCATCGTTTTCTTCGGCGTTTATCATGGTGGACTTGAAGCGTCTACGGGCGGCCGCATCCATGCCTTCCATGTCCGGCCTTGCCCCTTCATCAATGTGCGAGTAGAACGCGGCGTTGCCCTCTCCATCGCTGCTGTCCTCATACACATCGAGCTGCGATTGCGGCTTCCTCTTCTCCGCCTTGTCCGCTATCCCCTTCCTCGAAGATGACGACGATTTGTTGTTCTTCGCATTGCCCTTCGCCTTTGACGACGCGGTGCCTGCAGATCTGCCCTTGGCTGCGCCTGATTTCGGAGCAAATTTGCTCTTGTTGGGTCCGGCACCACGACGCATTATGATCTCCTCCTCACCGTCACTTGGAGCTCGCGT
>CDFC01057230.1:0-11883 GCA_000826385.1 Acanthamoeba rhysodes | reverse complement strand
GCGAGGAGCGAACCCGAGGTGTCAGTGGAAGTGGAGATGGTGTTCACGCCGGCCACGGTGCCACTCCGCTTGCCCTTGCGCACGACCTGCTTCTCCACAACGTCGCCCGCGCCCTCCTCCGCGCCGATCTCCTCGTTGCCTTCGCCGGTCCAGGTCTCCTCGGTCTGCATGCCCCGCGAGTACACCTCCACATCCTGTCGTGTGTTTGTGCGTGTGTCAGCAACCGCACGGTGTGGTGTGGCGTGCGTGTTGCGTGTTGTTAACAGTGCCCCAATAGGCACCTTGGGAGCGATGTCGTGCGCGACGACGTTGAGCTGAATGGACAGCTGCTGGGGCCTGACGGTGGTATGGGCCGCGCCGGCTGACGAAGTGGTGGTGTGCCGCGGAGACAAGGCGGCGGGTTCCGGCGAGGCTCGGTGCGGGCTCGCCGCCTCCGTGGCGCTGGTGAGCTCTGCGTCCCAAGTGCAGGCACCGCCGGATGAGCGTCGACGCGTCCACATCATGGACACGCACACGCATGCGCACACGTGCAGGGATGGGAGAGGGAACGAGTACGCGTGTCATCGTCTCCGTCGTCGGGGGTTGCTTTGGGGACGATGGTAGTCTCTTCGAGGGTCTTGAGCAGGTCCTGCACGTTGCTGATCGACGTGAGGTCGAGCACGCCCGCCTCCTGCATGCGTGTGCGGCCCCAGGCATGACGGTACGCAAGTGTAAGCGATTAAAGAAACGATTGTGATGGTGAAGAACTATGTCAAATTCGAAGCACTTGTGGCCTCCTTGTCTCTCGTGGTGTGCAGAAGTAAATCAATGCAAAGAGGGAAATGTGAGTGGGGGGGACAAACCTTGGGGGCAAATTCGGTTTGGTTCTTCTCCTTGAGGCGACGCAGTCGATCCTTTTTGTCCTGCAGCTCCTTGAGCCGCTGCTCTTTCCTCTTGTCTCGCTCAGTCTTCGCGCTCATCCTTAATTCTCAAACAAAATCGTCGCTCGATCTTGCGGCTTTGTAAATCCAGATTTAAATCCTTCCAATTCCAATAGATCGACGCAAGAAGGACCCAATCTTGTCGATTGCCGTCGTGACTGCAATCAAAAGAAAAGAAATAAACAACACCACCTTTTGGTCGACACATTTCTTTGTTGCACGAAACATTTCTTGCATTTTCTTTCCGAGACAAACCGCACATGTGTGGCTTCGACCCGAACCGACCCCAACCGCCCCATTTGATTCATGGTAGCAACTGCTTCAAGCGTGACGCTTTCCACTGTTGATTGAGTGAATTGAAGAATCAATCTCAGAAGATGTAAATTGAAACCCCAAAACTGTAAAAAAGGAAAGGCACACCTTTTTCCGCGTGGAGAGCTGACGATAGGAGAGAGAGACGCGGCACAACGAGCGAGTTCGCTTCGCAACGAGAAGAGAAGATCTGGAGGAGTGGAGGCGAGCGAGAAAGGAACGAACGAAGGGCCGATCGGCAGCTTTCTGTTGAAATCGAAGAAAGTAAGCGAGAGTACCAAAGGCGAGGAGGGCGCAACCGATACCCCATCAAGACACCATCAATCGGTCACTGGCTAGAGAGATATACACACCACCATGGACCGGCCTATGCTCCAACCCGACCAGATGGCCCTGCTGATCAAGGGCCTGGCCCTTGATGACAACCCGCAGCAGCAGGAGTACTGCCTCAGCATCCTGCTCAACCTCGCTGCGGAAGGTGAGCGCCCCCCTCTCAAGATTGGGCAGGTGGGATGTGGGATGGAAGAGGGTTGTAGGAGATGTCGTGGACCATTGATGGACGATATTATTGTGTTCTTGTCTATCAATCAACAGCCGACAACCGCCGGCATCTCGAGGCTCTGGGCGTGGCGGCACCGATCGTCAGGATCTTGGGCTCGGACAGCGCCACCGATGTCATGCGCATGTACGCCTGCTGGGCTCTCTCCAACCTTACCGCCGACGGCCCCTCCGCGGCCATCCAAGAGGTAACCCGCGTGTCCGACTTGGCACCAAACGGCTGTGCGTGCTGACTGCGAGGCCGACATTCGTGTTGGTTCTGTGCAGGAGCTGGATGCCGGCAGGCTGCTGCACGCGCTGAAGCGCATCTTCGTTGAGGATCGGGACAACGCTGATGTTCTGGAGAAGGTCCTGTGGCTGCTGACCAACATCACCACGTACATTCCACGTCTCCTGCGGCTCTGGCCACTCAGTCCTGCTCCTCTAACCTCTCTGATCGACACAGTGATGACTACCCGAGGAACAAGGCGCTGGTGGCCAGCGAGCGATATGGTTTCATGACGCTGCTGACGTCGCTCCTGGACTTCGCCACCGACGAGAACGTACGTTGGCTCACCAACTCGACACCTTTAGCAATGCTCACGCGGTGCGCCACATATCGCCAGCACGAGGAAGGCGAAGCGATCCCGTTGAGCGAGATGGAGTACCCGGAGAAGATCGTGACCGGAGCGGCCAGAGCGCTCCTCAACCTCTTCTTTGATGGTTCGTATAAAATCAGTCTGCTATCACGCAGCGTGCCGGCGCCAATGCTCACGTTCTCTGTTTCTTCTTCACAGCCGAGGTGCAAGCCAAGTTCATCATGCAGCCCAACGCGGTGAGGCAAGTGGTCAGTCTGCTCTCGTCCGCCTCGCACGATATCCAGCAGTCCGTGTTTGACCTCCTGGTTAACCTTTCCGCCTTCGAGTACGTCCTCGCACCAACCTCCCACCATACCCACTGACTTACCTTATCGTGTGTTTATATCGTGCGTGCGTGTTGGGGACTTGCCAGCGCTGAGACGCGAAAGCTGCTGGTGTCACACCAAGTCTCGGCTAGGCTCACCAAGGTGCTCAACGAAGCCGAAGTGTTTCCCAAGATCTTGGAGAGCGCGATCAAGTCCACCTCCAACATTGTCATCGAAGGTAGCCTTCTCGTCTCATTTCTCTTCTTTTCACAATACGACACCCACTAACTCATATTCTATTGATAGAGGAGAATCACCCCGCGCTGTGGGAGGACGGCACGGTCCTTGCATTGGTCGACATACTCACACGCCCAGCCATCCCAGCCGCGATTAAGAACGAGGTGCCAGTCTCTCGAACATGCACAAAGCACCAGCACTGGTGGCTAACAAATGGCATCGTGTGGGGGTCCTTGTGCAGGTTGCGACAGCGTTGCAGTCGCTGTCGACGAACAAGGACGTGCGCGACATGATATTCAGGGCCAACGCCGTCCCGCCGCTCGTCGACCTCATGATCTTCAACCTGCAGGACTCCGCCGAAGGCGCGCTCGAGGACGTTCTGCGTGTGATGGGTACCCAGTGCTGCCATGCTCGTGTCGGGTGTCACTTTCGCTGACTCAATTCGCAACAATGTGTGCGAGAACAATTGGCCAGTGATGCTCACCCTCGACGAGGACAAGCAACGCGAGCTTCGGGACAAGCACGAAGTCGACGTCTTCTTCAGGCGCATCGCCGGCGCTAACGCGCTTCAGGAACTACACCAGATGGCCTTGATGGGTCTCGAGTACCTCAAGGCCCCGGTCGATGGCCCCTTGCAACGCAGGCCCGTTCAGGTACCGCCCGGTCGTTTCTGGTACCTCGTGCGAACCGAGCGGCTCAATCAAGTTCTTGATGCCATGTCGCAGGCGCACCCAGCAAAGGTCGAGAAGGTCGCCACCCTGCGAAGGTCCAGGGCCACTCTCTCGAGCGGTAGCAGCGCAGGCCCGATCTCGCCCGTGCTAGAAGTACGCTGCCTCAGCCCTTGATTCCTCTCCCGTGCCAGCCACTCATTTCGCGCTCCCTTCGCCATCAGGTGGAGGCGCCAGCTGCCCAGGTGGACGACGAACGGTACGCTTGGTTTGACGCACACATTGCGTGCGATGATCGTGGGCGCTGACGCGGGCCAAAACCGTGGCGTTCGCCAACAGGTTCTACATGAAGCGCAAACACATCGCCAAGGAGATTTTGGAGACGGAGAAGAACTACGTAATGTACCTCGGTTCCATAGTCACCGTACCTACCCCGCCCTCTCTGCCCGATGAATGGACCATGACCCGGCTGTTGGCTCATCATCAAATCGAAACCGTTGGCGGTGCACCAGAGGTTCATCGAGCCCTTGGAGAGCATCCTGCAGAAGAACCCGAAAACGTTCATCACGCAGGACGACATCAAGAAGATCTTCTCCGTCATCAGGTCAGTCGCCTTGGCCCTATGATCCTAGGTGGGCGGGAGTGCTGAGGCAGGCGTCGCGAACTGTGTGTCAACAGGGATATCCTGGCGGTCAACGGCGCTCTGCTGGTGGAGGTGGAGAAGGCGCTCGAGTTTGTCAACGAAAACCTGAAGATGCAGTTGGGCCAGGCCTTCCTCTCGGCGGTACATCTCTCCCCATTCCCCGCACCACTCAAGTTGCCCGCACTCACCCCGAGCATGCCTTTGCAGGTGGACAAGTTCAAGATTTATTCGGCCTATGTAAATAACTTCGACACCAGGTGCGCTGTCGCGTGTCGTGTCGTGTAGTGCGTGTTGTGCGGTGTGGTGTGAACCGGTGCTCAACCACTCTGGACAGCATCGAGACATTGGACCGGGTGGAACGCGATCCGCGGTGGAGAACCTTCAAGGATGAAGTGAGCTCCAGTGGGTCAGTGAAAGACCTGAACTCCCTCCTCATCATGCCGATCCAAAGAATTCCACGCTACCTCCTCCTGCTCAACGTACCTCTCTTCTCTTCACTCGGACAGAACACGTTGCTTGCTCATCAAACTGATTGGCATGACACACACCAACGCACACACCAACACGTCACGCAACATACACAATCGCAGGACTTACTGAAAAACACGCCACGATCCCACCCGGACCACCCGCTCCTCCAGGTTTGATTCATCTTGCGACGCCAATTGGTTCGGCTGAAGTCATGGATACTCATCGCTCCTCCCTTTCGACTCGTCTCGTAGTTGGGCCTGCCGAAGATGCAGGAGCTGGCTGCGTGGATGGAGAGCGAGAAGGACAAGTGCGAGGTTCGCACTCTTTTCTCCTCATTTTGCTTGCAAGGGCACGTGTCAGCTCACTCGCTCGGGTTGCCGCTCTCGACAGGTGCTCAGCGTCATGACGAAGCTGGCCAAGCAGATCCAGGGCTACCCCAAAGTACGCACACGCTCGCCTAAGTATAATCATCGCCGAATGGGCGATTGACTCACCTGAGGCCATACCCCATTCATGCAGGCCTTCATGGAGTTCGGCAGAAAGCCGGTAAAGGAGGGAATGGTGCTCGAATACGTGCCCGCCACCAAGAGATCCCGCTACAGGTGCCTTACTCCTCTTTTGCCTTTCATGGATTGCAGCCAAATGACTGATGGGTGTATTGTGCACGTGTGCGTGCGGGGCTGGGTCGTGGGTGCGCGTAGATACCTGTTCGTGTTCACGGATGTGATCATGCTCACGGAGCAGAAGAAGGCCCGGCGGGCCGATCGAGCCTACAAGTTCCTCGAAGATGCCTCGCTCGTGGGAGCCCAAGTGACCGCCCTCCCCGACACTCCCTGTACGTTTCGTTGTGGGATGGTGTGTGGAGTCGTGTCGCGTTGCGGTGCTGACCAGTGGACTTGCTTTGCGTAAATGTGCAGCCCTGAAGAATGCGATCAAGCTCACCTCCAGCGGTGGCACCAAGCGGGACTGGGTGTTCTTCTTCGGTGTCAAGCTCGACGCCGATCTCTGGCTCAGTTGCTTATCCAAGGGTACGCAGGCTCGCCTCTGGGTTAGAGCGACACACCCGATCTCACACTTTCACGTGGTGGCCGCCACCCAGCAATCGTGGGTGCCAACGCCGCGTTCCAGGTGCAGAAGCAAGTTAGGACCAGCATCGTCTTGCCTGTCGGGTACTCCCGTCGACCTCCTCCAAGCAAATCAATGCGCCCTCCTTTAATGTGTGGAGAAAAAATAATGATGTTGTCGATTCGCTCAGGTTGACCGATCATGGCACCCTGCCACAAATGACCATGAGCGGCAGCTCCGTGCCCGTTCCCAGCTACAGGATGAGCTATTCGGGTACTCCCTCCCTATCGTTGTATTGCGCTTTGTAGATCGCTCATTCTTTTTTGCTTGAATCTGTACATTGCAATGTGCAGCCGAGGTGTCGGCGGTGAGCGACGGCGCGGTACCTCTCCTTTCTCTTTCTTGGTAGCACCAAACGTGCCTTGTTGATGAATGCTCACATACTTGGCTTTGACCGCCTGCAGTCGCCTCTGGCATCGCCCGCCACACCCGTACGCACACGGCTTGCCTTTTAAATGACATTTGTTTTTTAATTTTATTTATTGTTATTATCATTCACCATTTTTGTTTGGCGATGTTGCAGACGAAGAGACGAGGCACTGTGCCCAATATCAGCGATCCAATGCCTGGCCCACCACCAGGTACCCTTCCAACCCGAGCGACGCACACGCACACGCACGCACGGTAGAAGGGCACACGCATCTGAACCTGAATACACCAGGAGCTCCTGCTGACGAGCACAATCCTCTTTGGTCAGCCGAAGAGTACCGAGCCATTCAGGAGGCTGAAGAGCTCAAGCGAAAAGTGTACGTCTTCATCAATCGATTTCCGCTTCCCTTTCCTTCATGGCCGAGTCAGCTCACCCACCAGGCATTGGTGGTGATGATGCGTGCTATGGCGAGCAGTTTCCCACAGACAGCAGAGGACATAGACAACTACAAAAAGACGATGATCGCCCGCTACGAGGCGGAGCTCCTGGAGAACGCGGCACGACTGAACAGACGATCACGCGCCATGTCCACCAAGGTACCGCCCTTCCATTTGGTAGTCACCAGACAAACCAACAACGTTCGTTTTCAAATACAATCAGGAGAAGCGCATGTCGATCAAGGAGGAGAAGAAGAAGGAAAAGGAGCGGCTCAAGGAGATCAAGAAGTCGCAAAGGTATTCTACCGATCCCTCAAAGTCTTTTTAGACCCCTTTGTAGGCCTGTACAACAAACAAAGCAACAACACACTTCAACAACTCGGGTCTCTCCTGTCCTTCTCATCTTCCCGAAGGCGAATCGGCTGCTACGCCCGAACAAAAAAGGCAACTGGATCATTTGGGTAATGATAAAAAAAATACATTTTTACGGTGAAGGGACATCATGTTGGGGTTGGGGTGGGGTTGCGAGTCAAACGGACGGCAGGGGCTGCGCCCAGCTGTCGGCGAAGTCTTGGGGCGGACAGACGCTGCGTCGCCAGGCGAGATACCAGTGCTTGGGGTGTCGGTGGCGGCCGAACGTGGTGCGTTTGTGGGATCGGTGAATCGCCTCGGCCCAGATGTGGGCGCTCGTCGAGCGGCCCCGTTCCTCGTCGTCCGCGTCGGGCGACAGCAGGCGGCGCAGGCCGGTGGCCACCGCTTCGGCCTGCATCAGCGAGCGGGGAGGGAGGAGGGCTAACACTTTACTTTGCAACTCAGGCGGAAGCGACAACAGCGATGGCTGCTGCTGCTGCGGTTGCTGAGGCAACTCTTCTTCGCCGCGGGTCTGCACCTGCATGGCCTCCTGACGCTCGTCGTCATCTTCGTTGTCGGAGTTCTGCGGGGAGGAAGTGAAGCTAAACCCGGGTATGTCGACGGGAGCGGACGTCCTGCGTCTCTTGGTCGGCATCGTGGCGGTGTTGGTAGGCTCCTGGCGGTCGGCGACCTTGCGCTTGGCGGCGGCGGCGGCGGGTTGAGTCGGTCGCGAGTGTGTAGTGGAGGGAGCAGAGGTCGACATGGAGGTGGCGGGAAGGCACTCGAGCAGGCCGCGCATGTCGGTGGTCGGCACGCGGTTAATGTTGCACTTGAGCGCGAGGCCGTAGTCGCCTGTGATGAGCACGCTGGGCGACACCTTCGTGTGGAAGAAGAGCGCACACGAGAGGATCTCGTCGTCGCGGTTGTCGACCTTGAGCGCCGCGCCGAGGTGCTCGTCGTAGCGCTGGCCCCGGATCCACTGCTCGCCGCCGGCCGTCGCGTCGTAGATGACCTTGATGGCCAGGCGCGCCTTGCTGCCCAGCTGATCCTTGCCCTGGTCCTGCTTGAGCCCATCGAGCTCCTGCACAACCGCCGAGGGAACGATCACGGTGAGGTGGGGGTAGTTCTTGAGGGAGAGCACGGCATCGAGCGAGGTGATCCAGGCGTTGGTGTCGATCACGACGAAGCAGGCCGACTTGAGCTGCTCGGCAAGCTGGGGCGTCATCTTCATTCCGCGTTGCGTCTGCTCGACCCGAGCCCGGATGGTGTTGGCTGTGTGGCTACCGCGGGCAGACGCGGCCGATCGATCGTTGGACGGCACTTCGCGAGGCGGCGAATCTCGTTTCTTGTTGTTGGAGAGATGACGGGGAGGCGAGTGAGGCTGGGAAGACGCTGATTGATTCTTGCGCAGCTGTTTGAGTTGCTGGAATTGGTGCTGGACATGCTGGGATTGGAAGAGAGGAGGGCTTACGATTGCTGGATTGATGCGAAAGGAAGGCGAGGCGCATTCCACGCCTGACTTGGCGGGAGGCAGGTAATGGTGAACCATCATCGACGGCAACGCGGACGAGGACCCTCTCCACCTTCCCTCGCAATCACTACAGCAAGCGAACAACTGGATGTTGCGGACTGGATCATAACCCAGCACAATCCTCTGCCCGTGACAATGTCGCATGCACACCGCACAAGGCGGGGGCGACACGAAGGATGTGGTACTCATGTTCGCGAGATGCGATTCCGGGTGATTGTAAGTGGGCTGTGTGCGGTTGTACGTAAATGGGGTGGTAGGGGCGGACAGCATCATCGCGGGAAGGAAAACCTCTAGTTTATTGAGGTTGAGATAGAGAGAAAGATGTGTGGTGTGTTGGTTGTGTGTTGGAAGAATTGTAAGATGACAGAGAAAAAAGGCACGCCTTGTGTTTGTGCCTGCCGCAGATCTTTCACGAACTTTTCCGTCGGCAGAAATTTCATTCCGGGAAATGACGTGAAATAGGAAATGATAAAGAAACTCGTGGAACACGTGTCACGAGCTCAAGTGTGCGCGATTGCACGACG
Organism: Acanthamoeba rhysodes; assembly: GCA_000826385.1. Classification (NCBI taxonomy): domain Eukaryota; phylum Discosea; order Longamoebia; family Acanthamoebidae; genus Acanthamoeba; species Acanthamoeba rhysodes. The sequence continues at coordinate 2,853 of CDFC01057230.1, read as the reverse complement.
AACAGTAGAATGGATCGTTACGCCACGATACTTGGTGTGAGAGGATGCGGGCGTGGTGTCGCAGCTTGTTGTCTATGGTGTGTTGAACAGCCGGCACGCCAGCCGCTTCGCTCATCAGCTGTTGAGTGTGAGCGTAATGCTCTCTTTGACGTGGCGGCGTAAAGTGAAAGGCACATGCGTACCCTCTGCATGTTATCAGCGTATGTCTGCGGGTTCTGTTGCTCCATCTTGGTCGGTGTGTAGGTGGGCAAGTAGATTACGTCCACGTCGTGTACGAAGGAGGCCAGCAGCCCAAAGACGTGAATCGAGGTGGGGATGCTCTCCCATGTCGGGCTGAAATGCCGGTAGCGATAGCTGCCGTCGGGTGCGATCAATGAATCCCCACCGGCGGAGTACAAGGACTCGCGTAAGATAGAAATGATACCTCAAAACGACCGGCTGCACCGGCACTCCACCCACGAACGCACCTCTTCGAAAGCGCACTAGCGATTGCAGAATGTGAGCTTTTGTGTTGAGAACTGGCGTATGCATCTTTGGTAGGTACCCATGCATCGTCCGTTGGTCGTGGTCCCCTCAGGGAAGATCAAGAGAGGTTGATCTGCACATAGGTTATCAGGACACAGGACAACGTTGCAAAAAGAGTGGAGAGTCGAACCCGGGCTAGCGGTCCGCTGTCGTTCCACAACCCGATCGGTGGCGGAGCGTATGGGCCGATCCTTGCTGCGTTCAATAACGTTACATACAGTGGAGGCACTTGCAAGTGAACTTGGTTCGGTACCTGGCTGTCGTGTCCTGGGCCGACCTAGCATGTGCCACATAAAGGCAATCGAGCAAGCGCGAAAGGAAGCCCCAATACCACACGTTCTTCACTCCGTGCTGATGCCATGAGTTAGTGCGTGACCGACAGCCAGCCAGCGGCGACAGCACGGAAAACGATACCTTGGCTACAAATGAAGGAAAGCTGAGGTAAGCGTGTATGAGCACGTCCAGGTAAGAGCAGTGGTTGGAGACTATCGTGCCCGCTGCCTGTGCGGGAGAGCGATTGTCTGTCAGCGCGTGAATAACACCAGATGGAGAAGGCATGACTACCCCACGCTTCCCTGTGATGTGCAGCCGCACTCCTCCGACGAAGAAACCCACCCTGAGGAACAGAGAAGTGACGGCTCGCAGCGTAGTGCGTGGTCCGCCGGCGCTCGAGGGCAAGAGCGACAGCAGCCAGGCAACCGCGATGTAGGCTGCCAGCATGAGCACCAGCACCACCGCTCGAACCGGAAGCAACAGCACTGCTCCGGCTGCGATCTGCACAGCAGCTGCTTCGTGGGAGAACTCCCTCTTTGCACGTCACGCACAAAATAAGCCGGGGGGGGGCACCTTGCCGCAGAAACAGAGCCTGGCGCCCACGGTCTGCTGTGGGTTCGGATGCACAAAGGGTGCGGCATCAGCCCATGCCTTCTGCTCTGCGGCGCGCATCGCCGCCCAACGCGTGGCCCACCCAGCGCATGGTTGCATTTATTTTCGCTTTTATCTTCATGTTTCTTTTTAGCTTTGTGCACAGCAGCCCGTTGGGCATGATCCCAGTGTTGTAGGCTTATCGACCGGGGTGCTGCGAACATTCACCGACAAACAAATGGATGACGTTGGGAACAGTGTAGCCGCCTCGTGCCGCGCATGAAGCCTTGAGATGAGCTGCATGGGCATCGTTGCATGTTGTGAGGTATGCGAAGAATGCGCTGGCACCGGAGCCGGGAATGCCCACAGTTCTCCGCTGGGAGTCGGAACTGGTGAACGCAGCAGTAAGCGCAGTTCCCCTACGCGGACACAACAGAACGGCACGGATTAGCCTCACCCGACTAAGATTGAACACAAATTGCTGGCACAAAAGGGCTGCACGCAGAACGAGGAAGAAGCTTCATCAGCAGTGGCCTCAAGATTGGTCGAAGACTAGGCGACGTCGCATGGAGAAAGGGAAAAGCAACGAAAAAGATGAAATTGAGCTGCACGACCTCGAGCCCGTAACTGCATCACCAGACAGGGATCCGCGGCAAGGAGGCGGTGCCATGGCATCCCCGGCAAGCACGACCACACCGCCGCCGCTCGGCGCCATGAAGCGGCAGGGCTCTCGCCACCCGCATTTTGAGTCTTCACGCAATCAGTACTTCAGCCATCGAGATGGACTGGCAATGGACAGCTCGGACGAAGAGCACCTCGACGAGAGCGGTGAGGCTCGACAGAGAAGCGGCAGACACCTTCCGTCCCCAGCGTCCACCCGCAAGCAGCTCCAATCCTCCACCGGCGTAGCGCGCAACGACAGAGGTGGCTGGGGCGCCGATGGCAACGGCAACGATCCACGGCACACGAGCCAGCACGAAGCGCACGAGATACGACTCCCACCGAGGCACGCCCGCGCGATCCGTCGCGGCCCCCTCGTGCACGACGAGGACGACGTGCCCACCGAGAAGGAGGAGGAGGAGGAACTCGAGGACGACGACTCTGCCGATGAAGGAGGGGGCGCCGTACGGCGCAAGCTACCCCCGTCGATGTTATCCAGCCTCCCGGCGGCCGCCCAGCTGAATCCGCCGCAGCGATTACCGGCCCGTGCCCTGCAGCACAAGCCCAGCCTCGACGTGCAGGGCCTCCAACAGCGACGACGCCCAAAGGTGCTGCCCTTTCGCAAGACGTCGCTCCCTGCAGCGATGTTTGGCTCGCAGCAGCGGAAGGACGCCGAGGCTGCCCTGCATCGCCAGCCGCTCCTCGATCGTACCTACCGGCAGATGGAAGCCAGTTCGCGCTGGCCCGAAGGAGGCCCTTCGCCGCGCGACGAGGAGCGCCTCGGCCAGGGCGATGACACGAGCC
>CDFC01057216.1:0-10203 GCA_000826385.1 Acanthamoeba rhysodes | reverse complement strand
GTTTCGGAGGAGTAGTGGTGCGGGCTGTTGCAGGCCAGAGCCAAGGACACGCCGTTCGTCGTGGTCGGGTGTCGGTCCGACCTGCGCGAGCGCGGTGTGGACTGCATCGACACCGAAACGGCGGCCCTGGTGGCCGAGGGCCTCGACGCCTGGGGCTACATCGAAGTAAGTGTGCCACCTCCGCCGCCAGTTCAGCTTCAACCACTTGCTGACTGGAGCGTGTTAGTGTTCAGCTAAAACGGGCGACAAGGTGAAAGACCTGTTCGACAACGTTGTGCTATGCGCGCTCGAGGGCCAGGAGGAGTCGCGCGCGGCTGCGACGACCACGACGCCCACAGTGCAGGCCACGCTGTCCGACCAGCGCACGACGGCGGAGGAGACGAAAAAGGGAAAAGAGAAAGCGAACAACAACGACGAAGCCGAAAATGAAGTGCAGCCCGATGAGGACAAGTTCACCCGGCCTGGCCTTTCGACTGACGAAAACGGTGCGTTTCTTTTGAAGTGTTGTGCGTGCCGTGTCGTGTGGCGTTTTTCACCTGACGGCGTTGAGGGGCAGAGAAATGGGAGAACTTCCACTACTGGAACGTGTTCGGAATGGAGAATTGGTACCCGCTGCTGAAGGACTTCACATTCCCCACCACCCTCCTTCCGCTCTCGCAGGAGGAGGCCCTGGCCTTCGTCGACGTAAAATCCGCTCCTCCCTTCCATGTACGCCAACACACGCGCTGTTTGGCGCGACTCATGCATGATGTTTTCTTCGGCGGGCCGATGCGTGTGGTCACACAGTATCAGGAACGAGCGCTCAAGTCGCTTGACCAGGCTGATCTGCCGCCGGTTACATCGCCCGTTCTCAAGCACCTGTACACCTCCTGGATTCCTCTCTCCCTTTTGTCTTTCATTTACGTTTGCTCGTCACCACACACACACACACACACACACACACACACACACACACACACACACACACACACACACACACACACACACACACACACACCAGAGAAACACGGCTCGAGGGGGCATTGGAGGACTACCTGTGCGGCGCGTTCGTGAAACTCTCCGACCGGTGGTACGCGACTGGCCCCAGACCATTTCGTCCACCTGTTCAGGTCTGAGCCTTCTCTGATTCATCCGTTCCCGCTGGGGTTCCTCAGTCCTAAGGATGGTGCGACGGGCAACGGCCGAATCCAACAGCACCTGGACGCCGCCATCGAAAACGTAATGCTTCTTCCCCTGTGTGTGTGCGTGCGTGCGTGCGTGCGTGCGGTGTCATGTGCGTCGTGTTGCTGAGGCCCATTGGGGGTACTTGTTTGCTGAAGGTGACCGAACGCAATATCACGAGCAACCAATACGGGCTATGTGCGCTCTACACGTATGATCACCCCGCCGTGATTAATCTTTGCTGCGTCGTGTGTCGTGTGAATGTGGAAAGCCTTAGCTTACGCGTGTGCAGGGCGTTGCATCGCGCGATGCGGGTCGAGTGCGCCGAAGAGGCCCTCAAGCTCCTCCTAATCTCCTTCCGCACCCTGGAAGACGTCAAGGTGCACCCTCGTCTCCTGTAGACACCCACCAATTCATCATTTTTGCATGAAACACTAACCGAAATGAAACAATGAATGAACACAGAAACGCCTGGAGTACCGGGAGCGTACCTGGAGCCTCTGCGTGGCGGTGCGACAGTGGGTGGACTTCGCGCCCGCCATGCAGTTCAGGGGTACCTGCGCAAATTCCCGTGTGTGAGTGAGTGCCAAGCGTGTCTCTGACGATGTTGATTGTTCAACACGGTGGTCACCAAGGCTTCGTCTACCAGGGCCGCTTGAACGCGCTGTCGCAGTACTTCTACGACTGCTACTTCCCCGTGCTGCAACGACACAAAGACAAGATCGAAGCCAGGTAACAGCGCACACGACACACGCGCGCAACCAACGTCAAGTAACGTGACACTCACTGGGACTATAGTCTGGTGAGCTTCTGGCAGTCGTTCCGGGAGAAGGTGCCCTACAAGTCGTACGTGGTCGACCTGGCCATCCTGCCTTGCGATCTCGACCAGGCTGGCCCCTTGCCCGTGCGCATCATCGAATTCAACCCCTTCGTGCGCACTCCCAATCTCCCGTCTCTTCTTCGTTGTCTCCCTAACAGCGTCCTCCATGCGACGTGTTTTGTCGTGTGTCGTGTGTCGTGTGCGCACACAGGACTATTACACCGACGGTATTGGCGTCTACCCCTTTGTTTCTATTCTGGTTTCGTCTGTTCTCATCCTTCTTTCCTGCGCAGCGGCCATGTTCAACTGGCTGGCGGACAAGCAGACGTTCCGCGAGGGACCCTTCGAGTTTCGCATCAACGAGGCACGCCCGCAATCATCACCATCATCATCAGATCTCAAGAAATGTCTTGCGTTTAGCACTCACTCACTCACTGGTTGTACAGACGGCGGCGGTGGTGGGCAGCAACGTGTGGTGGATCAAGCTCATGAAGAAGCACCTGGCCGAACGAAACACCAATTAACCGGGCAGAGAATTAGTTCTGAGTGCCCATCGGCAACACCCAGACCACCACCGAGCGACACGACACGACACGACACACGGGGACCAACGACACACAGGGGATGTGACCAAACCTTACGTTCGTTCGTTTACATGGTAAGGCTCGGCCCGGGACATGTGGGAGAGGGTTGATTTCAACTCAGCTGATCTGGTTGATCAGCCCTCGGCCCCACTTGAGGTAGATGATGACACCGATGGAGGCGATGAGCAGGAGAATGATGAGCACCAGGATGATCTTGTTGGTGATCACCCTCCTGCTCATGCCCAGCAAAATCGTTCGCGTGGTCTTCATGTTGTCATTCACATCTTGCACCTGCAGCAACATCATTAGCAGATTGTGGTGTGTGTTGCGTGCGTGTGTGTGTGTATGTGTGTTGTGTGGCGCGATGCGTGTGTGTTGTGTGCGGTGTGAGACATACCTTGCCGTAGGCTCGATCGAGTTTCTCCCGGTCCTCCCTCAGCTGGCCCTGAATCTCGTACCCGATCTGCTCGCTCTGCAGCGCCGTGCGGTGGGCCTGTGCGCAGGAGGGCGACACCAAAGAACGAAGAACGAACGCGACGACGAAGCGGAAGAGGAAGAGTTGAAGTTAACCAACCACGCACGCCTTTCACGGCTGAAAGAGAGGTGTGTGCGTGTGGAACACCAACGTACTCGGGCGAGGCGGTCGCTGTGGTCGTCGAGGCGTTCGTTGGTGTGGAGAAGCCGCGAACGCTGGTCTGAAGCCAACGCCTGACCGATGACAAGCGTGAGTTAATTAAACAAAAAATAGAAATCATGAAAATAATAATAATAATGAATTGATGAATTTTGTGGTTAATTGTGTGTCCTTAGATTAAAAGAATGAATGAACATATTAAAAAGATATATTTTGGAAGGGAGGGGGCGAGCTGGGGATACCTCCACGTCATCATTCTGCCAATCGCGAGCCCCCGAAAAGAGGCTGTCTGGATTATACGTGCCTCGTCCTCCGTAGTTGGAGGGAGGCGGGGCCGTCGCCGCAGCTCCATAGGAACGTGTGTTGGGGGCCTTGCCTGCCATGGGTGTGGGTGCGTCTGTTCGTACTTTCCCTTCAATCACTGATCAAGAACAGTTGTTCGCCTTTCCGTTCGATGATTTATTTTGTTTTCTCTCGATTTTCTTGTCTCGCCTTGAGGAAATAAAATTTCTATCTATTTTCATAAAGCCACGCGTGTCGTGTCATGCGTGTCGTGTCGTGTCGTGTCGTGCCATGGCCGACGACACACCACCGCCACACACAGCACACCAGCTGCTGGGAGTGGACGCAAAGCGAAGCAACCACCACCACTTGGCATGATGATGATCGTTGAGAGGTGCCGGTCAACACATTTTCATTCGTCCTGTGGGCAAACGTCAAACCAGAAGAACCCCAAGCACGGCAGGAGATGGAGACGGAGGCGGACGGCCACAGCTCCTCGCATCGTCGTCAGCAGCAGCTGTCGGCCACCGACTCTGCAGGGCCCAAGGCGTGCGCAACGTGCCGGCTTGCCCACGCCTCTTGCGACCGGTCCGTGTCGCCACCCCCCAATGACCCTATCCGTATTATTACTTATATTATCTTTATTTATTTATTATCTTTATTTATTTGTTTGATTGTTTATTTATTGGAAATGGCCAATTTTAAAAGGAACCAGCCGTGCGCGCGGTGCGTGCGCCTGGGCAAGGCCGACAGCTGCCAGCCGTCGCCCACGCGCAAGCGCGGCCGCCCACCACGCAAGGCCCCACCCGACGAACCACCACAACAGCCAGCGAGGCACCACCAACCACCACAGGGCAAGCGCGCCCGCGTTCGGCCCACGACGACCAACGCCGCCGTAATGCCCGACGACACCACCACCACCTCCACTGCCTGCCACCACCCGCAGCTCTGCCCTACAACTACCGCCAGCTCACCATCGCCATCCACCACCACCACCGCCACCCACGCTGCTTCGTCGTCGCCCCCACCGCGGTTATCACCTGCAGACTCTGACGAGTGCGCGTCGTCGTGGTCGTCTCCTTCGTCGTCGCTTGCACAGCGCGAGGCGAGGTCTCGTCCCGGCCATCGGGGATTCGCGCCGGCGGCGGGCCAGGAGCACGAGCAGGACTCGCAGGGTCTGTGGTCGCTGCTGATGGACCAGATGCGCGAGATGCTACGCGAGAACGAGCGACTGCGCGACACCGTCGCCCAGCTGTGCGCCACGCAGAAGGAGACCGAGCGCAGGCTGGCGCGCGTGGAGCATGATTACCGAACCATCAAGCTCACGCAGACGCGCACGGAGCTGGAGCTGAACCGGAAGAGCGACCATTACGCCGCAACCCACCGACTTGACCACGTCCACGTCAACACAAGCCCCGCGTGGCCGCCTTCGCTTTCATCGGGCCAGGCGGCGGCTGCGCGACCAGCAATCCCACCGCAAACGGACTCCCGGTCAACCGTACCTCCGGCACAGTCGTTGTGGTGCGTTGGCGTGCCACACGGCGCCGCCGCGGCGCCCACAACGTCGCCTGGAGCCGAAGTGGAGCGCTTCATCGCGCAGACGCTTCCGTTTCTGCGGCAGTTCGATCAGTCTTCGCTCATCATCCGCGATCTGCAGTAAACGCCCGCCTTCCACGATTTCCAATCTGGGGACCCACTGCAATGCTCTGTCCTGCACTCACCTCCCGTGGTGCGCGGCGCGCGGCGTGATGTGGACAGACTTCCTTTCGTCGTCGTGCATATGCAAGAGGCCGAGAGATTGCAAGACCTGATGCCCACCATCGTGTACGCGTCACCGTCCCTGTGCAGCCTTCTCGGCTACAAATCCGTACGCCGCCTCATTGCCCGCCCCCGCGCGCATGACCACACACACACACACACACACACACACACACACACACGACACACGCTACGACACACCGCACACGATGCACACCACCGCGGAAGTGACGGCTGACTGGTACTGTTGTTGGCTTCGACCAACAACAGTTTGAGCTGCTCGGCGCGCCGATATCTTCGTTCGGCTTGGCCGACCAGGAGTTTTTGCCAATGCTCGCGGAGATTGCGCTGATGCCGTCGCCCACGCCCGTCGGCCAGCCACTCGGGGTGACGGGCATCTTTGACACGAAAGACGGGCGCGTCGTGCGGGTCTCCACCACGCACCAATTCCTCTACAGCCAACGACGGACGGTACAGCACTCCGGTCACGCCCATTCTGATATTCTACACAACCTTAACACACACACACACACACACACACACACACACACACAGGCGCAATGGCTCATCATGCAGGTGGACAACATTCTAGAGTCGTTTCCGGCGCCACGCCTACGCTTCGTAAACGACCCCACTGCCCGAGCGATTGCCCGAGAGCACCTGATGGCGCAGCTACATTCGCTGCTCTCTGAGCGCCGGGGCCGCGCGTTGACAACCACCACCCAACTCCCCGATGCCGCACACCACCAGCGCCTCCGCCACCAGACGCCCGTCGAGCCGCTAACGGGCCAGCAGCGGGACGACGCAGTGGAGACGCAGCATGAACTACGGGCGGACGCCGAACTGGAGGAGCTCATCCGGGCACTCGCGGCGCCGATCCAGAGCAGCGGCGTCAGCAGCGGTAGTCGGGTGCGTTCGCCGCAGATGACGGTGGGCTTCACCTCGCTCCCGCCACCCACGCCCTCCAGTCTCGCCGAGCGCTGGATGCGCTGAGCCGGGCAGGTTAGTTGACGTGACCCCCCCCCCCGCCAAGCCAACATATTCATCAACATCCGCTTGGACTGTGTATTGTTTGCTTCTGGTATAACCAGAAAAATGAAGTCGCACGACATGATGAGGCCCAGCGGGCGATTGGTACGATGGTCTTAGATGCGGGTGCCGGTGGGGTGGGTGGCGGCCATGGCGGGATCGGCCACGCCGTGCTTGAGCATGCGGCCCTCCTCCTTCTTGGCCGGGTTGTGCGTGATGGTGCCGGCCACCTCCTTGGCCGTGCCCTTGATCTTCTGCCCCACGGTCGCGTGCTGCTGGTAGCCTGCGGCCGTAGTGGTGCCGGTGGTGCCGTAGCGCTCACCGGGCAGGGTGGTCGCGCCGGCCGTGGTCGACAGCCGACGCTCGGCGTCGAGGGCGCCCACGCCACCACCGCCGTAGGCAGCGCCGGTGGCGAGTGGCTGGTGGTGCTGGTGGGCGGAAAGGCCGCCGGTGGCGCCGGTCATGGCGGCGCCCATCAAGGGCTTCTCGACGACGGGCGGCAGCATCGTGGTGCGGTCCTGCTCGATGACACGCCGCTCGGTGGTGGTCTGGGTCTTGACGATGGGCTGGACGCGGTGCTCGCGCTCGTGGATGACCGGCTGGACGTGATGCTCGTGGCGCACCTCGACCGGCCGCTCCACGACGACCTCGCGCTGCACGATGGGCTGGTGCTCCACCACACTCGTCGCGCCACGCACGGCCGCGGTTCCAAGCCCAGTCCCGGTGGCAGCGCCGCCCGCGAGCGGTGCGCCCGCGCCGGTCACGCCGTGGTGACCATGGTGACCGTGCTTGAGGGCCTTGTTCTGGTGCTTGAGCGCCTTGCGCTCCTGCTTGGACAGGTGACGGTGGTCGTTGTGGCCCATGAGGCCGGCACCAGTGGCCGGCATGGTCCCAGCCAAGGGAGCGCCGCCGAGGGGCGCAGCACTGAGGGGCGAGGCGCCGATGGGCGCGGAGGTCGACTGGTGGAGGGGCGACTGGCCGATGGGCAAGTTGCCTGGTGCGAGGCCGCTGGCCTGGGGCATGGAGCTGTTGGGCAATCCGCCGGTGGTGGCGCCGAGGGGCGTGGTCGACGGGCGCAGCGGCGACTGGCCGACCGAGGCCGCTCCCAGGTTGTTCAGCCCATTACCGGCCAAGGGCGCGGCGGTAGTGGTGGCGTTGGTGGCGTTGGTGGCGTTGAAGCTCGACATAGTTTTGGTGGTGGTGTTGAGAGTGCAGTTGCTGTTCTCTTGGTCTTGTTGGTGATGATGTTGTCGTGGAGGTGTAACTTGTTGTTGTTCGCGTGTCTTGCTGGTGATGATGTTGGGTGGAACACGACGGCCGGCTTATGTAGTCGGTGGTGGGGCCCAGGGGAGAGAAGCCAACGAAAGAATGGACCAAAGCCCAGGGGATGGTGAGGTGGCCGCAAGGAGGAGCTCCATCTCCAGCGGCTATGGGGCGTGACACTCTCTTCGGGGAGCGGTCATGACACCAAACAAAAGGTGAGGCACGTACGGAATGCTCAGTTCGCGCCACCCAGCCCTTTCTTTCGATTGGATTCCGGCAACACTCAATCGCAACTCCGGCAACGGCACATGTTGCAACCTTAGTGTAACTCCGAATGTTGGCCAATCAGTGTCTGGTATTTATGGTATGTTAATGATGAGAGGATAGTGAGAAGAAGCTGCGCTCAGAAGAGACGCGTTTCGGCAAAGAGGGCGAGGGTGGCAGCGAGTGCGCGCATGGCGTGGGCCAGCCCGAGCGCGTTTCGTGGCTCCATCACTCGCAGAGCTCGCGCGTTGGTCCAAAGCTTGATTTGTGTTACAAAATAGGCCTTTTGACACACACCGCACACGACACCGCACACATCACACATCACACACACGACACTCGGTCAAGTAAGGCTACAGCGAAACCAGGCGCGGGGGAAGGGCGTACGGCGGTCTTGGCGGCGAGGTTGATCTGAGCAGCGAGGACGGGCTCCTGGCCGCCCAGCGCGTTGGCGGTGACGAGGGCCATGCAGATCATCTGCGTGGCCATGCCCGTGGCCTCTCGCGCGCCCTTGATCACGCGTCCAGGGTCAATCGGCTCCACCAGCGCCTTGCACACATTGTTGTTCAGCTCCGCCGCCTGTGCGACACACGACACACGACACGACACGACCAACGACACGACACGACACCCGACAAACGACACGACACACTGTGGTGAGCGTCGACGGCGAAGAATCTGTGACGGGGGTAGGGCACGTACGACTTGGGCGATGAGAGCAGCGGCCTGTCGCTCGCGCGGCTGGGGTGGTGGGGCGGGAGCGGAGGGCGAGGACAAGCGGGCCGAGGCCGCCGCGAGCTGTCGCAGGGCAACGGTGAAGTGGGCCGACTCGTCGCCTCCGGCGTTCATGTCCGCAATCGTCGATTGTTGTGCTGTGTGGTCGACACGACACGACACGACCAACGAGCAATGACCAATGACCAAAGCACACGACCACAAGAAGAGATTAGCCCGCTCGCCCGTCAAACGAAAAGCGATGCAGGGAGGCAAGCGCCGGTACAGGAAAGAGTGGAGAGCTTGTGGTACTGTTCGGCGAGGGCTCGGGCCAGGGCCGCCAGGTTGCTTCGCGCGGCCTGGCGGAAGGTTAGGTTAGGGTCGGGGAGTAACGACGCAACGCGTGGTGAACGCGCGGCGGTACCTGGTCCTGGGGGTTGGAGTAGGCGGTCTTGGCGGAGATGATGAGGGCCTCCATGATGCGCCCGATGGTCCAGCCGGCCTCGCCCACCTGCTCCTGGCCCTGCGTGTTGCCCATTCGCAGCATCGTTCGATACACCTCCCGCATCAACTGCCGCAGGAAGTTGTCAGTTTTCAGCACACGACACGACCAACGACCAACAACACGACACGACAGGGGTACGTTGATGGCGTTGGCGGCGGCGAGGCGTGAGGATTTGAGGAGGGCAATGTCGGACGTGGGCTGCAGGGCGGCCTGCAGCAGCGCTTTGGTGGCCACCGCGGTCTCCTGCACGGCCGACGCCGTCTCGGCGCCGATCTGACTGACGAGCGAGAACTGGACGTTGGACAGCGCGTGCGTGCCTCGCTTGGCCATGTCGCCCAGGTTCTTGTACGGCGTTATGGCTCCTGCGTTGCATCTGCCCGTGAGCGGACGACACCGCACACACCGCACACACCGCACACACCGCACACACCGCACACACCGCACACACCGCACACACCGCACACGTACCAGGATCTCCATTGATTTGGCGCAGGACGAGGGAGAGGCCTGACACGCTCTGCACGGCGCGCTGGGCCGCGGACTCAACCTCGCCGCCGACCTGCTGGCTGGCGCGCTTGAGCGCGCGGAGCCCGCTCGAGAAGCTCACCAGCGATGAGTTGAGCAGCAGGATCTCCTGGTCGCCGAACGGCACCGACGCGGCACCGAGCGCGAGGTGTGACATGGCCTCCACCATCTCCTCCAGCGCAGACTCGAGCTCCACCACGCCCCCCGCCGCAGCCGCGTTCAGCTGGGTGCCCATGTCGCTCCCGCCGAACGGGTCGACCGGCGGCTGGGCCTGGAATGACGGCGCGCGCTGCTGGTCGACGGAGCGCGACAGGGCGCCGGGCGCGAGAGACTGGACCTGCGCCACCGGCGATGCGATTACGGGCTGGGCGCCGGCGACGCTCAGTCGGCCCATGGCCGGGGCGAGGCCTGCGACCGACGTGGGCCGCGCGCCGGGCGCAGTGGGCTGGATGTTGGGCATGGCGATGGCCGGCTGCGGCGACGCGGGTGACCCGGGCGCGGGAGCGGGCGTGGCGTCGCCGGTCGCGGGAGCGGAGGACGATGATGAGGAGGAGGAAGAGGAAGAAGAAGATGCGGCGCCAGAGGTATCAGCGAGGTTGACCACCTTGTCGCCCCACTTGGCGGTCGAGGCCGACGGCTCCTGGTAGTAGTACACTCGCGGCGC
>CDFC01057181.1:0-14261 GCA_000826385.1 Acanthamoeba rhysodes | reverse complement strand
TGCAGGCGGACCTGAAGGCATTTGAGAGTCCACAACTCAGGAGGCACGCTGGAGATCTTGTTGTTGGAGAGGTTGAGCCTCTTCAACGCGGGGAGCTCAGCCAGCTCGACGGGCACCTCGGTAATATCGTTCTCACGCAGATCTGGCGTCGTTGATTTGAATTAATGGGCTGTTGGTACCACGATGAGCTGGTAAAGGGGGAAGAGGTGGAAAGGCGTGGTACCGAGTTCTGTTAAAACTTTAAGATATTGTATCTGGGCCGGGAGGCGTTTGATTCTGTTGTTGGCGATCGTGAGGCGCGTGACGGCAGCGAGAGCGTCAACGTTGCGCGGCAGAGCGGCGATGGAATTGTTCTCCAGCAGGAGCTCGGTGAGCGAATCGCAGACGGGAGGCTCGACGAGGTAGTTGTTCTGTAGGTCGAGGCAGCCCTTGATGGCGCCCAGGCTTGGTGGCAGCTGGGCAATTTGATTGTACTTGAGGCGGAGGTCGCGCAGATCGGTCAATGCCTCCAGCGATGGGAGGGTCTTGAGCCGATTGTACTCGAGATTGAGCTTTTGCAGCGCGACGCATCGACCGAGTGAGGCTGGGAGGGTAGTGAGGAAGTTGTGTCTGAGGTTGAGCACTTGGAGGTTGGTCAGTTGCTCGACCTGGGGCGGGAGGGATTCCAATTCGTTCGAAGAGATGTCGAGGCTCTCGAGCTTGGTCATTTCCCACAGCGAGGCGGGGAGGAACTTGAGCTTGTTGACGGAGAGGTTGAGAATGGTCAGCGTGCTGCTCAGATCGAAGACCTGAATGGGGATGTCCGTCAAGCTGTGCAGAGAGAAATCGAGGCGGCCCGTATCACGGCCTCGATCGAGAGCCATCTTCTGGTTTGCATCGAGGGGCGTCGGATCCTCGATGTTGAATTCATCCAAATTAACCTCGTACGAGGTCAAATTACCCATTTTCTCGCTCCCTTCAAGTCCTCTTTCTTCTGAAGAAAGAATCGATGGACCTGCTTCGTGTCCTGTCAATCCAATTGGAGCTTCTCCCCTCCTTGCGTCTCTGGTCGAGGCAACAAGACCAGAGAAATTCAAAAAGAAATGTCGGCCCAACGGTTTTCGGGTTGTCTCGCCAAGAGCCAGGACGACAACACCGGCGCGGGCCAGTGGCTGATCATCTCGAGCTTGCTCAGCCAACCCTACGGCTGCAGGTCAGACGTCCACTTGTACTCTGGTCGCTGGCGTACTTGAGGTCGGGAGGCGATAAGCTGGCCAAGGTGTGGCAGTTGCATGGCAGCGCCAATGCTGTAATTCCCGCCCTGCAACTTGCCCAACTCACCAAGAACCCTTCGTGTGGCCGCACGGCCCAGTGCACGCAAGATGGAGCGGCTATTGTCTGGAGGCGACGCTGAGTGCAGCGCACAGCGTACGTTGCTCTAATCAAATGCAAGCAGCTTGTAATTTCGTTTCACATTTTCTTGATTTTTAATATCAAATTTCATTCTTGCATCCTATTAAATACGAATGCAATCGGGAGCAGGCATGGTGATGGCTTCCACAGGGGTGAAGGATAAGAGCAAGGGAAAAGAAACTGCGGCCGAGGTGGACGAAGCCGCCTTTCTGGCCAAGTACAAGATGGGGCAGGAGCTCGGCCGCGGGTCCTATTCCATCGTCAAGCGCGCCACCAACCGCAAAACCAAAGAAAAGGTGCCCTTTCATTTTATGTATTTAATATGTATTATTTTTACTAATATGTAATATAAAATAAACACATTAATATTATTCTCTTTTCCGTGTGATGGCTGCCTCTGGCCCAGGTGGCGGTCAAAATCGTGAACCGTGCGCTGATCAGCACAGACGACGAGCGACACCTGCAGCAAGAGCTGGAAATCGCCAAGCGAGTTCACCACCCGAACATCATCCGCATAGACGAGCACATCGAGACCAAGGACAAGATCTACATAGTCATGGAGCTCGCCGAGGGCGGTGAGCTCTTCGAGCGCATTGTCGCCAAGGGTCACTACTCGGAGGCCACGGCCAAGGCCATCATCAGGTAACAACGTGCGAGCGTGTGCGTGCGTGGTGTGCGTGTGTGTGCGACGGGATAATGTTGGCGGTAGGACTGACTTGCTTATCTTGGAAGGAAAATTGTTGGTGCGATCGACTACCTTCATGACATGAGGATTGCACACAGGCATGCGACCAACTTCAACAGCCCCTCTCTCACCGTCAAACAACTCACACCACTGCACTTCCCGGTCCTGAAACAGGGATCTTAAGCCGGAGAATCTGCTTGAGAAGAGTCGTTCGGACGACATCCATGTGCTGGTGGCCGACTTCGGCCTTGCTTGCATCATCGGTACGAGATCAAAATCAACGCTCTACATGGAATCTCGACAAACAACTAATCAATCAGCACGCACGATAGGCGAGGAAGACTTAATCAAGCACGCGGCTGGGTCCCCTGGGTACGTTGGATTAGATCGAATGTAGTTGAGCTGCAACCCACAAGTCCTCAACTTAGGTACATAGCGCCGGAAGTCCTCACGGGCGAGAGCTTCGGATTGGAGGTGGACATGTGGAGTCTAGGCGTGATTACCTACATCCTCTTGTGCGGCTACCCTCCCTTCCACGATGATGCAAACAGGTTGGTACCCTCGCGCGCCCTCGCACAAGCCAACGTTGACCACATCCGCACATCACGCAACGTGGTACTTATACTCAAACACGCCAGGACGAAAGTGATCTACAAGCTGATCAAGCAGGGCAAGTACGAGTACGCACCAGAACAAAGCTGGCAGGGAGTGTCGTCGGTGGCGAAGGACTTCATCGATCACCTTCTCGTGGTCGACCACCGGCAGCGATTCACCGCCAAGCAGGCACTCGCCCACCCATGGCTCTCCGAGCACAAAGCAGACCACCACGCCCACCACCTGCCTCACCTGGCCACCCAGCTCGGAAGCTACATTCACCTGCGAAAGTCCGACGAGGGCAACAAGCCCAAGCTCGGCGGCCACCTCCACTTTGGCCACAAGCACTCGCACTCCTGATTCGCCTGTGGGCTGCGCCATAAAGACGCTTACGTGACCGCATGCGACTGCTCGCGCTTATACAGGTAACGTTGTACATCAGAACATCTGTGAGCACAGCACGATCACGCGCTGAAGCGAGCTGAGAGCAAAGCTGTGCTGCCCCGCGCAGAAGCCTGTTCGACGGCTTTTGCCGTTGCGCTTTCTTGATCGGCAGAACTTGCCGCAGAAATGCGCCAGGCAGATTAAATCAGGTCTGCGCATTTTAGTGACACTGCCAAGTCTCTCATAGATAAATTGAGCTCAACGATGGGCGACATTGAGCCTGCCTCCTACGCCTTCATCCTCTTCTTCCTCTACTGTATACTGGCGTCCATCGCCGCGTTTCAAATCGCCAGAATCGTTTGCTATGGGTGCGCCAAGAACAATTATGATATTTCATGAGAGATCGAACCAACTCATCGTGGCATGCCTCAATGCAGGCACAATCTGTGGGGTTGGCAATTTGGTTTCCTCGTTCAATGCGTGCCCTTCTCCATCCTACGCGCCATCTTCTTCCTTCTGATTGATGTTCTCGAGCTGAGCAATATCGCTCTCACCTTCACCATCTACTGGCACGCCCCCCCCNCCCCGTGTCTCGTTTTGAAGTGTCGCAGGCGCTCATTTCCTCTTCCTCTTCCTCCCTATTCTTCTTCTCGATGTCGCTCTTCAGGATTCCCATCAACCTTCAGTTCAGCACCTTTTCTCTCCTCATCTTGTTCTACGCGCACATCTACTATAAGACCGAAAAGCAGTGGGAGAGCCGGCGGCTGCCCTTCACCTTGATCTTCGTCACCACCAACCTCGCCTACCTCGTGGTCACCATCGGTGCGCCGACCTCGGCCAGCGCCTTTGATGGTTGATGATGGCCCCTTCCCCTGATGGTTCTTGTGGCTTGCCATTGCGCAGTGGCGGTGTCTCTCGTGGCGACGGAGGGCACGCAGGGCGATTGGGAAAACAAGATGTGGAACATCGTGTCGGCGATCGGCTTCTTCATGCTCGTCTTCGTGCTCGCCTACTACGGCCTGCGAGTGGCTAGCCTCATGCGCGAGGGCAAGGCCCAGATCAGCTTCCAGCCGAAAAAGTCGTCCAACGTGCAGGTGGTCTCGGTGACCGCCATCATCTTCCTGCTGTTCACCACGCGTGCCATTTTCAACGTGCTCTCGGCCGTGGACACCATCGGCTTTACCGTCGAAAGCGTAAGCATGGCCTTCCCTTTCCCTTTGATCTGGTTCATGATGAAACTCACCCCTCTTTGTTTTTGTGCCCTGGTCAGGGGTTGGAGCTGAATGATCTGGGCATGTTTGCGCTCTTCTTCGTCTGGGAGATCGTGCCGACGAGTCTTGTCATCATCCTCTTCTGGCGGGTGAGTCTCCCTCAGCTTGCACTGTGCGATTGCTCGGCAGCTGACTTTGCGGAACATCAGATACCGAGCCCGAGGCGCCAGCAAGCGCTGCTGCCCAACGCACAGGCCGTGCCTTTCCTCGTCAGCGCGGTGAACGAGAGTTCGGGCACTTCTCTCACTCTAGATTTCATGCCTTACGGCGAGTCTGCGTCTCACCATCATACTTGTCTTCGTGTGTCGTTACAACTTGTGCAGAGGATCGGGCAGCATATTCGACCGATACCACGGTCAGAACTTCGCTGTTCGACAACCCACAGAGATACGACTCAGACGAAGACAGCCCCAACTACAGCGCCTCCCCGCGATTCTACCTGCCGACCAACTCGCCGTATTCCCCCTACGATACCAACCCCACGCCGCCCTCGGTACCATGCTTCTTCACCAGCCCCGGACCTGGAACATTCCCTGACCCCATCGTGTTGCTGTTCTTCTGCGTCGTGTTTGACGGGTGGACGCTGAGCAGTACGGGGTGCTCTCGCGAGGCGGGGATTCCGAGCTTAGTTCAAGTTGAGGCCGCCCAACAGTGTCATTTTGTATTTATTGTACTCTTTCTTCTTCTTCTTTTGACCAAGACGAACCTGTCCGGCCATCGCTGGCCCAGGTCCACCACGCACACCCTCACCCTTGCTGTTGGAAAGAAGGAAATAGTGCATTGCACGAACGTTTCCATGTCGGCAAATGGAACGAGAGAAAGAAAATCAACAAAAGCGCAAATTTGAAAGAAGAAGAAGGAAGCAGGCTTGGGTGCATTGTCTGATGCTGAGGGCACGATGAGCTTGCAGTATTTCATAAGCAGCGATATCAATCTCCCCGTCGCGATTAAGATGTACTCTCTCGAACATGAAGATTACATTTACGCCTGCATCATCTGATTTATATTGAATTCACCAACTTGTTGATGCAGCGTGAGCTTCCATAATGTCGTGGTGCCGCCACCCAAGAGCCCCCTGGAGGACCTCTTCGATTTTCTTGAGGAGCCGCAGCTGCTACGGTTCATCTCTTTCCTCCCAAGAGCCTCTTCTTGCCTTCGAGGCGTCCTGTGGGCTTGCCCTCACATGAACGCACGCACAGGGAAACGGACGCGCAGGAGGTCTACTTGACCCTTCAGCTCTTGGGCAACAACGGCAAGCCCCTCATCCCTGAAACCACCGTGCCTCGTATCCAGTACGTGCCTTTCTCAGCCACCGCCGCTGCCTTGTTGCCATGACCATCTCTCCTTCTTGGTAGCGCGTCTCAATACTGCGAGTGGTTGCCTCTCTTCCCCCGTTCGTGAACAGTCTGCGTGAGTGGCAGCGCTTGCCCATCAAGTACAGAGACTTGCCACTTTCGGCGCAGGTGGTGCTCAAGATATGGAGCTGCGTGGCGCCACGCAAGGCCTTTTGCATCGCAGGCGTCTCGTACGGCCTGTTCAACAAGCACCAGTACGTAGCGTATAGGCGCAACGCGCGCGGTGCTAGGTGGACACTCCGCGTCTTACGCTTCACAACCTGGCAGACAACTACGCAAGGGCAAACACAAGGTCCAGCTTTGGCCGATCAAGGAAAACGATGAATCACTTGACTACGTCGCGCCAGGAAAGATCTCTGTGCATGACGACGAGCTGTGGCGCATTGAAAAGGTTTGCTCCTCTTGGCACTCATCAGCTATAACTTGTACAACAAAGGCTTACTGTTTACCACTTACAACCGTTGACCTGCTCCGCAGCTGGTGCAAGAGTACAAACGAGGCCAGGTCCCCCGAGTCGACTGGCTCGATCAAATCACGTTCAAGCAGATCGCGGAGAGGATCAACGCTCAGGTGAGCACCGCACATTACTTGCACAGTTTGTATCTTTTCTTCTTTTTGAGTCTAACCAAGGCACGACGCTCTCGTCACAGTCGGTCATGGACCACAAAGCGCATATGTACATAGAGTTCCCTGCGTTCGAGCACACAGTGGTGTTTCACGAGCGGGACAACCCCGGTTGTGCCAATCAAGCCAACCTCAACTCGGAGACGCCATTCATTGAAGACCGCGGCAACCGCAAGCCGCACCTCTCGGATGCCGCCTCTGCTGCGATCGGTCTCGCAGCCAACGTCGTATCCACGGGTACGCGTTGGTGATCAACAGGCGGTGTTTGGGCTTTTCCTAAACGGCTTCGGCTTTCGTGTGCAGGTGCCGAGCTCAAGTTCACAGTTGTGCACGACCCCGAGGCCCTGCGCAAAGACAACCCCGTCGAGAACAAGTACCTCAAGCTGATGCGTTACAACCGCGGGCTCTTGGACAAAGACCTCAAGCCCGACCAAAAGGAGCGCAACCAGCTTAAGGTTCGTGTGGGATTGGCTGACTAGTGGTTGTTCTCGATCCAAGTCCTAACCGATGTCTGTTCGTACGACCCTTTTCGTTGTCCATAGCGAATTCTCAACTACCCTACGACGAAGCAACTCACGGCCGAGGAGAAGGAGTTCTTGTGGAAGTTCCGCTTCTACCTCAAGAACAACGCAGCGGTACGCCATCCCACTTTCAACATCTGAAGGCGCCTGGATTCTTAATCCTCTACCACACAGGCGCTCACCAAGTTCGCTCGTTGTGTGGACTGGAGCCACCGAAAGGAGCGCAAGCAAGCCATGAAGCTGATATCCGAGTGGGAGGTGCGCATACCCGGAGCGTTCAACTTTCTTCACTCTTGAAGTAACAAATTGATGATGAATACGTCGCTCACTTTGCCCAACAGGCCATTGAAGTGGATCACGCACTTGAGCTGCTTTCGGCGTCCTTCGCTGGCATCAACCCTCTGCGCCGCTATGCCGTGAAGCGCCTGGAGGAGGCCAAGGATGAGGAGCTGCTCTCCTATTTGCTTCAGCTGGTACAGGCGCTGCGGTACGAAAAAGGCTTCCTATCCGACGAGCAGATCCTGGCTTCGCAAACGGTACCACAACCGAGCCGCTTCCTCATAATTGTATGTTTTAGCTGACCATGCGTTTGTGTGGTGGCTCGTCTTCAGGAACAACAAATCATCGAGCCGGGATTGCCTACCAAGAAGGCGAGCAGAACGAGGGACCTTCCAGCTACACTTCGCAGGAAAAAGACTTCTGCCGGCAACGTGGCTGCCAAGCGCTCGCTCACCACCGCTACGTCAAACATTCGCAAGGTCTGAACATTGCCTTTCTGCTTTGCGTGCGCGAGTGGCACCTTTAACATTTGTTTTGCAATTCGTCTGTGCTCAGGAAGAGGAAGGCGCTGCAGGATCCATCAACGGCGGAGTGATGATCTACACCGAGATGCCTCGTCTGGCCCAATTCCTCATCGACAGGTAAATGGCACCTCTCCCCCGAGACTTTCTCTTGGTTTCGGACACTTTCCTGACAACCGCCGCACAGAGCCATGAAGAACCCTAAGCTTGCCAACTTTCTCTATTGGTACTTCACGGTCGAGGCCACCCAGGACCAAAAGGTGCGCCCATGACCGTGCGCGCTTGCAGATTTCACCTGCTAACTGGAATTGCAGCCAACGGCATACGGGCTCAGCTACAGACGGACTCTGGACCACTTCATCGCACAGCTGGGCGAGGTACCATTCATTATCATCGGGGCTCACTATTTCGTGCGGGTGAGTTAACAACTGTTGCGCCAAGGTGGAGGACGGGCAGCAGCAACTGCTCTATTTCTCGCGCCAGAAGAAGCTCATCGGTGAACTCATCGAGCTGTACAACCAACTTAAGGGGTCGGGAAAGAACGTAAAGCGAAAGGTAAGTGGCGCTGGCACCCAAGCAGGTTTCTGGAGTCCCTTGTTCATGACTTTTCTTTTCAAATTATTGTGTGGCGTCTAGGCGGAACGGCTGCGAGAGTGGCTGGAAGGCTATAGGTCGTTTGACCCCTTCCCTCATCCACTCAATCCAGACATCATCGTGACTGGCCTGATTCCCGGTAACACCTCTTCTCCTTCTAATGGTTGCATGCACTGAGCTGATCGTTGACGGTATATCAAACAGAAAAAGCCAGTGTGTTTGGTAGTGCCATGGCGCCTTTTAAGCTGGTCTTCCGCACCGACACGGGAGGCGAATACTCGGTACGCTCAGAGCACCGCCAGATGTTTGTTGTGTTGGACTCTTCCCAACGGTTGTCATGCCCCTCTCCAGATCATTTTCAAGTGCGGCGACGACCCCAGGCAGGATCAGCTCGTCATCCAACTGATCTCGCTCATGGATTCGCTGTTGAAGAAGGTACGCCAAGGCTAGGGCGCGGTCTATTCATAGGGCGACCAAACTAAATGCCTTGCGCGTGTCGTTGTACTTCTTCGTACAGGTCAAATTCGACCTCAGCCTGACGCCGTACGGCGTGTTGGCCATGTCCTGTAATGAGGGCATGGTGGAGTTCATCCCCTCGGAGCCGCTGAGCAAGGTGCTTGGGCAGTACGGGCGCAATATCCAGAATTTCCTCCGCCAGCACCACGCCGACGACACCGGTCCGTTCGGCATCGAACGCGAGGCACTAGACATCTTCATCAAGAGCTTGGGTGCGCCCTCACTCCCCCACCCGTCGGTCATTATTATCAGCTTACGTGGGTCGCTGTGTGCGCAAATTTAACGTTGTTTCCAGCGGGCTACTGCGTGATAACGTACATCCTTGGAATCGGAGATCGACACAACGACAACTTGATGCTGCGCTCCGAGGGCCATCTGTTCCACATCGATTTCGGATTCATTTTGGGGGCCGACCCCAAGATCTTCCCTCCGCCGTTCAAGCTCACCTATCAGATGGTGGAGGCCATGGGCGGCGAAGCTTCGGAGGAGTATGAGCAATTCAAGGTACTGCTAGCACTGGAAGCACACACCTAGGGTACCTAACACAAGGGTTCTTCATTGATCGGTGGCTGTGGTGGCAATGATGCACAACAGTCCTACTGTTGCTCGTGCTTCATCATCCTTCGCAAGAACGCGAATCTTATCCTCAACCTGTTTTCGTTGGTACGTGGCCTCGTCCTTCCCCGAACCAGGGCGCAGAGAACCAACCTTGCGCATTGTCATGCTCGTTCTTTCTCTGCAGATGGTTGATGGCGACATTCCTGGCATTGCGGACCTTGGCGGCGAGAAGAGCATACTCAAGGTGATCATCTTCCTCTCTTTCTCTTCATGGAAACGTTAACGCAGTGGCGCCAACGCCAACTCACGCCTCGGTCGTTGTTGACGTTCATTCACATCCCCCCAAATAGGTCCAAGAAAAGTTCATGCTGGACTTGACGGACGAGCAGGCGATCAAGGAGTTCCAGGACCTCATGAAGTCGGCCGTCGAGAACATGTGGGCGCCCCTCTTCGACAAGGGACACGACATCGTCCAGAAGTTCAAGTGAGCTTCCGCGACCGTCCTCTTCAAGATCGGAGCCAGTCGTCGCAACGATGGCGATTGGTCGACAAAAATAAATTTTGCTTTTTTTTCCCCGCCGTGCAGCGAAATGATTTTTTTTTGCGCTGAGCGTACACGCAGGGTCGCAAGCACTTCCTCCTCGCCCGCGGTCGCCGCCACAAATTCGAACCCGAACGAGCGTCCGCTGCACCTCCACCTCCACAGGAGCAAAGCAACCCGGCAACCATCACCATGGCCTCTCGCTGTGCGCCCTCATTTCTCTATTAAATAAGAATAGTTATCAAATTATCTATTAATTTAATGATAATAATTATCTATTAATATATATGTTATTATATAAATATTAATGATATGATATTATATATTAATTATATATATAAATATAATAATAAATATAATAAATTATCATTAATATAAAATAATTATACTATGTTTTGGTTGCTCACCCACCCGTGCGGTGTGGTCGCAGGTGTGGGTCAAATATTCAGTCTTTCGAACGAGGTGCGTTGGTCTTTGGCCGCGAGTGTGTGCAGTGTTGTGTTTGACTTGGGCTGACGAGGTGGCGGTGCTTCACCGACAGGAGCTCGAGAGCGCGGCAGAGGCGCACAGCAAAAGCGCAGAGAGCAGCAAAGAAGACGACTCCGCTGATGCCGAACAGGTCCGCGTGCGTCTTGAGGAAGACCTCAACAACGCGTGCTCCATTGCCTGCGGCAGTGCGCACGTTGCCGTAGCCACCGGTGAGCTACCGCTCCTCTCTCCCCACCTCTGGTCATGATCTAAAGCTTCAGTCGTCGCTGCGTGTGGTAAGACAACGGAGCCGTGTACACCTATGGCAGCGGTCGCTTGGGGTGCGTTGTCGCTTCGTCCGGCGTGGACCCAAACGCACGATGTTGATCTGGCTAACGAACGTCTGCATTCACGCCGCACACACGGCAACACACACACACACACACACACACACACACACACACACACACGACGCATACACAGGCAACTTGGCCATGGCAACAAGAAGGACGTCGATGTGCCGCATCTGGTCGAGGCCCTGCGTCAGCATCACGTCACCACCGTCGCCTGCGGCCGGTACGTCTCGCCCCATTCCACCCTCCTTCGTGATTTCGCGGCCTGACAACGGTGAGTGTCTCACTGGGCCATTGCAGAGACCACACCGTGGCGGCCACTGACGCGGGCGAGGTCTTCTTCTGGTACTTCACACCACGTGCGCATGCGGTGCGTGATTGCTGCGCGCTGTGCTCATTAAATTGTGTTCTTTTTTGTTTTTGTGCAGGGGCAATCGTGTGGATTTTGTGGGATCGGGCAGTGTGGCAGATGCCGAGGTGCTCCCCGTCCGCATCGAAAGCCTGACAGGGGTGGTCATCCGCCAAATCGCCTGCGGCGCCTACCACACTGCCGTCCTCGCCGGTACCGCTTGCATCACTCTCGTTTCCTGATCGTTGCGCCGACATGGACGTGACTGACACAAACGAACGGATGCAAGAAAATGGCGATCTGTACGTGTGGGGCGAGTACCAGGCCACCAAGTCGTGCGCGCAGTGCAATCACCGCGATCCGTTCCTGGTGTCGAAGGCTGTCGAGGGCCAGATCGTGTCGATCGCGTGTGGACCTCACCAAACGATTGCCGTCACCAGTACGCGCTCGCAATCGCACGCAACGCACAGCATTCACGACACGCGCGCTTACGTTTGATCACCGGGGCAGAGGACCACCGGGTGTGGGCATGGGGCGGTGGAGTGCTGAAGAATCCCACCAACGGTCACGCGGACCTGCACCAGTTTCATCGACCGACGCCGGTAGAAGCCTTCGACGGCCACCAGGTGGTCCAGGTGGCGTGCGGCGACTTCAACGTCGTCGGCCTCACAGGTGAGCCTCGCCTCTTCCTTTCCTTTTTCTTGTTGTGCCCCAGCTAACTTTTGTGGAATCCCAACTAACGTGTGTGGTCTCATACGCACAGTGCATGGGGAAGTGGTCATCGCTCACGACCTAGACTACTTCAAGAAGTCGCGTAAGAACATTGCATCCAACCGATACGGTTTGGGAGGGTCCGTACACGTTCCACCACCCACGCATGCACACATAGTTTGGTCTCACGTTGCGAGAGCCGCGCCGCACGCGCTAAATGGACAGTTTCTATGCCCTGGGCGACTACCGCGACACGCCCCAGGAGGTGGACGACTCAAAACCGCATCGCATTGTGGCGACCACCGTGAATCCGCTCTTCGGCATCCGCATGCTTCAGGTCACCGTCTATCGGTACTCTCTCCACTCCTGCTTAGCCCTCTGGCAGTACGAACTCACATTCGTACGGCACACGACACGACCCGCGGCAAACACGTGAATGGCGTGGACAGAAATACGGCCATGGGCGTGACTGCATTTGGTGAGGCCTACACGTGGACCCTCCCCGACCCTTGGCAAAACTTCTCCAACGCGATCACTCCAGTCAAAGTTGACGCGCTCAACGTGTGCCCCCGCCCGCCCACGACTTTCCAATCGATCATCGACTCACCCCGCTTGCACCTTTCAGGGCATCGTCGTGGCCCAGGTGGCCTGCGGCGGAGAGCAGACGGCGCTGCTGGCCGATGAGAGTACCATTCTCGCCAACCAGCTCCGACATTCGCTCGACGTGCCTCAATTTGCCGATCTGCGCATCATCATCGACGGTCGCCAGATCCTCGCCCACAAATGGTACCTCTTGTGCTTCAACTCTCCGCTTGTGTGTGTGTGTGTGTGTGTACGGTGGTGCTTAGCAGTGATGCGTGCAGCATTCTGGCGGCGAGGTGCAAGCACTGGAAGACACTGCTGTCGCTGCCGGCCGACCAGCTCGGTGGCTTCCATTTGGACCGCGACAGTCCCGACAACATCGACACTCTCACCTTCCCCAGCGGCCACCACGACGGCCGCGAACCCGNCCCGCCGGCGTCGACGCCCAGTACGGCGAGCCCCACAAGCAAGTGTTCTCTTATTCGATCGTGCTGGCCCTCCTGCGGTACCTTTACACCGACAAGCTCATCGTTCCGAAGCAGTTCGAGAAGCTCGCCACCGACAAGCGAAAGAAAACGAAAGCGAAGAAAACGAGGAAGCACCAAAACGTTGAAGACGAAGAGGCCGAGGCCGACGAAACAGGGAACCAAGAAGATGAAGAAGGGGCGGAGAAGAGGCTTGCGTGGTACAGACAGCTGGAGAGGGCGGCCAAGTCCTTCAAGATCACGCGCCTGCGGAGGCTGTGCCAGCGGGCCACCCGGAGCCGCGGCTTCGACGTCCATGTGCCCTCGTCCTCACTCGGGCTTGACCTCCGGTGGCTCGTCGAGCCCCAGCTCCAGGCCTTTGGAGTCCGCGAGCCCAACTGCGACGACGATGACGATACCGATGCCGGCCAAGCTGACAGTTTCGACTCCGACCACAGCAGCAAGGCGCCGACCGATGTGACAGAGAAGCAGAAGGCAGTCAGTTCACTTGCTGCCCCGGCCGATGCCAGCGCGAGCGCGCAACGAGCGGCCGAGGAGGAGCTGGCGCGGCATAGAGAGGGAAAAGCGAAAGAGCAGTGCGACTTGGAGCGGCAGATGGTGCAGGAGCGGGGCGCCGACGTCAAATTCCTACTCGGCGGCGAGTGCTTGTGGGCGCACAAACTGGTCATCACATCCTCTTGCGAGCACTTCCGGCTTATGTTTGCCAGCGGTACGCTCGACACGACACAGTGACACGACACAGCGACACGACACAAGGTAGTGGCTACGGAATATGCTGATTGCGCGTTTAAACCATGGTTAGGAATGCGCGAGAGCGAACTGGGAGAGGTTGACCTGGGCGAAGGCGTGGAGGCGGGCGTGTTCGTCCACATGCTGGGATTCCTCTACACGGACTCGCTGGCCGGCGTAGACGCCAACACGGCCATCGATCTCATCGCCATCGCCGACCAGTTTATGTTGCCCCGCATGAAGAGCATCTGCGAGATCCGCATCCAAAAGGACATCGACCCGGACAATGTGGCCTACGTCTTCCAGGGCGCAGACATGTATCAGGTACTCTTGCACCACACGCACGGCACGCGCGACACGCACGACACGCGCGCAGGGGTATTGACGCGCAACGTGTAGGCGACGCGGTTGCGCAGCTTCTGCCTGGGGTTCATGGCGCACCACTTCGACGAGGTGCAGCACACGGAAACGTTCGCCGCTCTGCCGCCCCACCTCGCCAAGGAGGCACGCGACAAGGCCAAGACCGTTCAGCGCGCTGCCGCGGCCCACAAGAAGATGCCCCAGGCGCCGCCGCCCCCGCCAGTGAAGATCGACCGTGGTCGACCAGCGGTAAAGGCCGGAGGAGTGCCGCCGCCGCCGCCGCCGCCAGCCACGACATCCCAGACCCTCGCCAGCCAGCCCATTGCGGCAGCGTACCCTGCCGCCGAGCACGCGCAACCACATCCCGACGTGGCCCCACGGCGAGGTGG
>CDFC01057175.1:0-10921 GCA_000826385.1 Acanthamoeba rhysodes | reverse complement strand
ACCACACCACACCACACCACACCACACCACACCACACCACACCACACCACACCACACCACACCACACCACACCACACCACACCACACCACAACAAAAACTTTGTGTTCAGCCGCAAAAGTTGGGAGTTGCTAATCACCTGCAGATGTGCAATGTCCAATCTGGTGGCGGCAAGGTTGAGATCGCGCAGGGCTGTGAAGCGAGACAGACACTGAAGCCCAACGCTGGTGACTTGCGTGGAGCCCACGTCCAAGCGTGTGAGGACCACAGGCAGATTGGCCAGTCCTTTCAAATCGTGCACAACACAATTCCTTCATTCATCATCATCACAAAACTACAACAAGGCAACAGAGCTGGGATGAAGAAGAGCAAGGTACCACAATTGGTGATGGCCGTGTGGCTCAGATTCAAACTCTCCAGCGTCTCTGGCAAGTGCTTCACAAGCTGCAGGAGCGACAGGGCAAGTGTGAGAATTGTTCACGCTGCTCGGCCCAGGTCGATTTGGAAGCAGCATACCGAATCAGAAAAGGAGTCCCAGGCGGAGAGGTCGAGCGACACGAGGGCCGGCCAGCTCGAGGCNAACGTCAACGCCTGCCGCATGCTCTTCCGGCGAGTGACCAGGCCTGTTGAGCCAAAGGCGCCCAAAAAAATTTAGTTAACTTAATTTCCGTAAGTCGGTGTCAGACTCAAAGCGAGGCCCGGGAAGAGGGGTAGAGGTACCGAGGGGGGTGAAGGTGTGGTGGCGCACTTTGGCGAGGGCGAGCGAGCGCAGGGTCCAGCACGTGGTGCTCAGGCAGGCGAGGTCGGCCGTGCCCAGGAATCCGCACACCAAGGCCCACAGCTCCGCCGGCAACCAGAACAGCCCCGCCTCGTCACCGTCCATCTCGCCGCAGACAGTTTTCTTGTGGCCGTAACCAAGAAAATCATGGAGGAATGTGGGTGTTGCGGGCAGAGGGGAAAGGCATGTGTGTTGCAGATGTGGTACACGCGTCCAGCATCCTCTCCCTTGCAGACCTCTTGAGAGTGGGGGAGGAGGGGTGGGAAAGCTGATCTGTTTCATACAACCCATCTCTCACACTCCCTCTAACCATCCCTGTCCAAGTCATCCAATGCATAACGTTTTGGCAGAAGCCCAGCTTTACAGAGGAATTGCTGCATGACTTCTCCTCCATTGCTGCAGCGATCACCCACTCCGCAGTGACTGTGTGGCAATCAGCACAGCCATCAGCGGCACAGTCAACAAGCAATCAGAGGCCCACGAAGAGGAGGCTGCCTTGCGCATCGTCACCGTCACCTTCCTCGTCGTCGTCGTAGTCGTCTGCCTCTTCGTCTTCGAGAGCTTTGCCAGAGCTGTGTGGAGGGTCGACGGGCTGCCAAATGAGCAGCTCGCGCTGTTCGGCGCACCGCCGGATGAGGGCGTGCCACTCGGGTTGTTCCTCCCGCGACCGCGCATCCGAATCGAATCGGCCTGGACCACCCATCAGATTGGTTTACTTCCCCACCGACCCATGCCATGCCAAGAAAATGCCCGAGGCGACGAACCTTGCGGTAAGCCCGACCAGACCAGGGGGAGGCAGGGGTAATAGAGAATTGGACAGACGACCTGCACGCCGTGCGCTTGCATGGCCTGCCACGGAAGTGCGCACATTTCACGCCACGCACTCATTCGACACAACACAACAAGAGACGCTTCTGTGCTCTGTGGGGCAGATCCGAAGTTACCTCAAGACACAGCGGTTTTTGTAGGGCGAAGGGCAGGGCAAGATTGATCAAGCGGAGATGCGGCAATCGCTTGGGAAGGGTCTCGACCCACGCACTGGCAGGCGACCGCACACAATTGCCCTGCTCCTGTGTGGTCGCAAGCACGCATTGTGAGGTTGCATTTCATTGCTTGCCCTGCTCGGTAAGCTGTTGAGTCTTGGCATAGGTACGTAAGCCAGGCGCGTGAAGGATAAGTCGAGCGAGGTGATGGAGGCCGGCAGGAATGCGAGGAGGTCCCACTCTATTGAGATGGCGGCATGTGCGAATGAAAGCGACTTGAGCCCTGATGGGAGGCTCCTGCAACAAGTGCATCAGGAAGTGTTGAATGCATCAGTGCAACACTCCCATCCACAACGGGCACGCTGTAAAAGCAAGTCGTACCACATCAGCGGATGATGCCTGGCGCTGCCCTGGATGAGCTCTGTGTGATCGGCGCGGAGAATCTTCAGGTGCGGCAAACACACATCAAAGTCCACGTTGAACGTGTACAGAGAGCAGTTCGAAAGGTCCAGACTTGTCAGCGATGTCGGCATTCCTGGACCACATCAAGGTCAACCACATGAACCACAGTTGTACGCAGCGCTAGCGTTGGGGGGGGGCACAAAGAGCGTGTGTTTGATGGTGTGGGGGAGGAGTACTGTAAAGGTGGCTCAGTGCCAAGTGTGCACCACATAACTTGAGCTCGGTCAGAGCAGGCGGCCACGGGACTTGAAGTGTTTGTTCTAAAGTTGAAGCGGACACATGTTATTATTGGCGTCACTGTGCGTGAGTGCAGGTGTAGGACGAGGGCGTACGGAGTTGCTTCTCTGGACCTGAGACGTCGGAGAGGTCAAGCGCCTCCACACTTGATGGTATACACTGAACACGCCCAGAGGGTTCAACTCATGCCATGCGCACTCACGCACGCAACACACACACGCACACCACACCACACCACACCACACACACCACACACACACACACACACACACATGCTCTAGTCTTTTTTGCGGCAATACCTGCAGATGTGCAATGTCCAATCTGGTTGAGGCAAGGTTGAGATCGCGCAGGGCCGTGAAGCGAGACAGACACTGAAGCCCTGCGCCGGTGACTTGCGTGGAGCCCACGTCCAGGCATGTGAGGCCCACAGGCAGCTTGGCCAGTCCTTTCAAATCGTGCACAACACACACCGCGCCTCATTCATCAGCACCATCACTAAACGAGGCAACAGAGCTGGGATGAAGACGAGCAAGGTACCGCGATTGGTGATGGCCGTGTGGCTCAGATTCAAACTCTCCAGCGTCTCTGGCAAGTGCTTCACGAGCTGCAGGAGCGGCAGGGCGAGTGTGAGAATTGTTCGCTCTCCATGCCCATGCCCACGTTGATTTGGAAGCAGCTCGCAGCATACCGAATCAGAAAAGGAGTCCCAGGCGGAGAGGTCGAGCGACACGAGGGCCGGCCAGCTCGAGGCGAACGTCAACGCCTGCCGCATGCTCTTCCGGCGAGTCACCAGGCCTGGCGTGAGCACAAGTGGCCCCAAAAACTTAACTTTGCGATTTTCTAAGGGCGTGGGAAGAAGAGGGGAGGGGTAGAGGTACCGAGGGGGGTGAAGGTGTGGTGGCGCACTTTGGCGAGGGCGAGCGAGCGCAGGGTCCAGCACGTGGAGCTCAGGCGGGCCAGGTCGGCCGTGGCCAGGAATCCGCACACCATGGCCCACAGCTCCGTCGGCAACCAGAACAGCCCCACCTCGTCACCGTCCATCTCGCCGCAAGCTGTCAAACAGCTTTCTCGTTGGGAACCAAGAAAAATGGTGAGAATTCAACCAGACATGAAGAGATGTTGTGCGAAAATTGTTTTTAGCAAAACACCACCACCCACCCCATCCCCAGAGGGGACCCCTCCCCCAATTTGGGTTTAGGCCTTGGCCGCCTGTGGTGGGTGTGGTGGTGAGTGGTGTGTTAGCAAAATAAGGTATTGCCTATAAAAAGAAACACTGGCACTGGCACTGAGTGCACTTCTTGCTCTCTTTGCTGTTTCTTTCACAAACATGTCATTGTTTTATCTCAACTTGCGCCTTACTACTGCTGATAGGTTATGTGCCTCAGCCACTACATAAACTTGTTCCAAATCAGACCTGCACTGCTTCTTTGCTTCCCTACATCATGTTGAAAGCCACACCTGTTCTGAGCTACAACATCATCCCCTACAATGATGCTCCTGGTTGCCACCTAGATGGCACCAACCTTGTCAGTTGATCATTCTCAACACCAAACCTGAGACTGCTGACACTACTGTGGCTGAAGCTGTGCATTGTCAACAATACCTCAACATCACCAATGCAATGACCCAGCTCAACCTGACAGTACATGCCTGGATTTGTGACGCATGTGTCACCAGCAAGACCTTAGAGAACAGAGCCTGTACCCACCAATATCCACACCATCTGGTTGGACAAAGGAGATCAACCGCTGGTGCAGAATCACAGGAACCACTCTTCCTTGTTTATTAATCCAACCCACGCCGGAGTGACAGTGATGACCAGCACAGCCATCAGTGGCACAGCCAACAAGCAATCAGAGGCCCACAAAGAGGAGGCTGCCTTGCGCATCATCACCGTCACCTTCCTCGTCGTCGTCATCTGACTCTTCGTCTTTGAGAGCTTCGTTGGAGCTGTGTGGAGGGTCGACGGGCTGCCAGCTGAGCAGCTCGCGCTGTTTGGCGCACCGCCGAATGAGTGCGTGCCACTCGGGTTGGTCCTCCCGCGACCGCGCATCCGAATCGAATCGGCCTGGACCACCCATCAGATTGGTTTACTTCACCATGCCATGGCAAGATGCCGAGGCGACGAACCTTGCGGTAAGAGCGACCAATCATAGGGTTCCGAGGAGTAATAGATCCGTGGGCAGATGACCTGCACGCCGTGCGCTTGCATGGCCTGCCACAGCAATGCACACATAACACGCCACGCACACATGAGGCATTTGCTCTTCTGTGCTGAGGGGGTGATCCGAAGTTACCTCAAGACACAGCGGTTTGTGACTGGCGTAGGGTAGGGCGAGATTGATCAAGCGGAGATGCGGCAATCGCTTGGGAAGGGTCTCGAACCACACACTGACAGGCGACCGCACACAATTGCCCTGCTCCTGTGTGGTCGCAAGCACGCATGGTGAGGTTGCATTTCATGCTTGCCCTGCTCGGTAAGTTGTTGTGATTGGGTGAGTCTTGGCGAAGGTACGAAAGCCAGGCGCGTGAAAGAGAAGTCGAGCGAGGTGATGGAGGCCGGCAGGAATGCGAGGAGGTCCCACTCTCTCGGGATGGTGGCATGTGCGAATGAAAGCGAATTGAGCCCCGATGGGAGGCTCCTGCATCAGGAAGTGTTGAATGCATCAGTGCGACACTCCCATGCACAACGGGCACGCTGTGAAATCAAGTCGTACCATATCAGCGGAGGATGCTCCGCGCTGCCCCAGATGAGCTCTGAGCGATTGGCGCGGAGAGTCTTCAGGTGCGGCAAACACACGTCAAAGTCCACGTTGAACGCGTACAGATAGCAATTCGAAAGGTCCAGGCTCGTCAGCGATGTCGGCATTCCTGGACCATGCAAAGGTCAACGTGGCCTTGGCTGAAGCACACAGCGTGAGTGGTGATTTCAAGAAAGTACCGTAGAGGTGGCTCAGTGCAAGGTGTGCGCCACATAACTTGAGCTCGGTCAGGGCCGGCGGCCACGGGACTTGAAGTGTTTGTTCTGAGGATAGGTGTCAGGGTGACGAGCAGACTTGGGTGTAGGATGCGGGTGTACGGAGTTGCCTCTCTGGATCTGAGACGTCGGAGAGGTCAAGCGCCTCCACACTTGATGGTATCCACTGAGCACGCCCAGAGGGTTAAACTCATGCCATGCGCATCAAGACCACCACACACGCCACACCACACACAATAGCAGTGTTCAGCCAGTGGTGCGATACCTGAAGTTGTGCAACGCTCAATCTGGTGGAGGCAAGGTTAAGATCGCGCAGGGCCGTGAGGCGAGACAGACACTGAAGCCCCACGCCGGTGACTTGCGTGGAGCCCACGTCCAAGCGTGTGAGGCCCACAGGCAGCCTGGCCAGTCCTTTCAAATCGTGCACAACACAACACACACCGCGCCTCATTCATCAGCACCATCACGAAACCAGGCAACAGAGCTGCAAGGTACCGCGATTGGTGATGGCCGTATAGCTCAGATTCAAACTCTCCAGCGCCTCTGGCAAGTGCTTCACGAGCTGCAGGAGCGGCAGGGCGAGTGTGAGAATTAGTTAACGCTGCGCTCCCCAGGTCCGACGGACGGGTCGTACCGAGTCAGAAAAGGAGTCCCAGGCGGTGAGGTCGAGCGACACGAGAGCCGGCCAGCTCGAGGCAAACGTCAACGCTCGCTGCATGCTCTTCCGGCGAGTGACCAGGCCTGTACAGGCACAAGACCATGATTAGTACACACTTATCCCTTCAATTCTTTTATTTAACAATTCTATTAATTAATTTGAAGTGCCGGAGAACCGGAGCAGAGGTACCGAGGGGGGTGAAGGTGTGGTGGCGCACTTTGGCGAGGGCGAGCGAGCGCAGGGTCCAGCACGTGGAGCTCAGGCGGGCCAGGTCGGCCGTGGCCAGGAATCCGCACACCATGGCCCACAGCTCCGCCGGCAACCAGAACAGCCCCACCTCGTCGCCGTCGTAGGCCTCCACCTCAACACCCTCCATGAACACTCTTCTCTTATTGCTCGGAGAAGAGAAAGAAAGAAAAATAAATAAATAAATAAATAATTCTGCAACAATAAATAAATAAATTATTCTGTGTGTGCTATCTTAAAAGATCCAGATCAGAGGGCGTAGTAGTCGTCGGTCATCCAGGTCTCCTTGTTGTTCTGGTAGTGCTGGTTGCGAGAGGTCTCTGGCTTGAAGAGCTGATTGGAGTGGAGCTCCTTCACCGTTCGCTCGAGGGTTGTCTTCCGCCCGCGCTGGTGCTCAACGCTGTTGCGCCTGGGCACAGGCGCTTGCTGGTGCAGGCCGCCCTTGGCCCGCCACACGACGATGGCGATGGCAACGATGGCCACGAGGACGACCATCACGGGCACGGCCACGGCTGCGGCAATGATCACAACGCTGTCGACATCTCCGCTGCCGCCGCCTCCGTCTTCGCCGTTTGCACTGGACTCGACCATGGAGGTGGCGAGGCTGCCGGCCTGCATCGCCGGCTGGCAAGTGGGTCCGCCGTTGCACGTCGCCATCATCAACCGGGCGCCGCCGTCGGTGCTGTTGTCGATCGCGCCGGCCAAGCCCACACTGTATCCCGTCGTGGCTTGCCGACGGCCGCCGTCGGCCTGGGAGAAGCAGACAGGCAACCAGTACAGGCTGGTCGAGTCGAGAGCCACGGCCTGCGAGATGCGCGCGGTCACTCGGGTGAAGGCCGCCGTGGCGGCGCCGGCGACGGTCGGCATTGCGGCGGTGAGATCGTACTGGGCGATGACGACGCCTGTGGCGTGGTGGATGATGTAGCCCACGGTACGCGGCGGCGTGATGGCGTTCCCACTACCACCATCAGCATCAACAGAGTCGTTGCTGTTGGTGGTGGTCACGATGCGCAGGTGGTAGGAGAAGTCGACGGAGCTGGTGATGCCCACAACGGCATTTCCCACACACCGCGTGACTCCGACGTCGCCGCTTAGCTCGGCGCTGGTGACGGTCACGATCACCGCCGCTGGCTGGCCGTTGGAGAAGGTGGCGCCACCGGACAGTGCCTGCGCAGGAACGACGAGCCCGATCGCAGGCGCTGCCGAAGGCGAATGCGAGCCCGTGGGCGAAGCCGAGGTGGTCGGGCTGTGAGAGGACGATGGAGTGGGCGAGGCGCTCACCGTGCTTGTCGCTGTGGGCGATGCTGAGGAGCTCGATGTCGGCGATCGGCTGGAGGAGACTGACGACGAGGGCGTGGGCGTGGTTGAGCTTGTAGGCAAGAGCGTAACAGATGTCGATGGCGAGGACGACGCCGTAGGGGTGGGCGTGCTCGCTGATGGCGACGGCGAACGAGTTGAGGAGGGCGAGGCCGACGGTGACGGTGAAGGCGAACTTGATCTCGAGGGTGAAGATGAGGGCGACACTGTGCTCGAGGGCGAGGCTGATGGAGTCGGTGAGGTCGATGAGGAAAAAAATGAAGGCGATGGGGAAGGAGATGGAGAGCTCGTTGGTGAGGCCGACAGAGTGACCAAGGCAGTCTTTGATGGCGAAGGTGATGGCGTGGGCGAGGAAGATGCCGATCCCGTAGGCGAAGCCGACGAGGTGGCTGACACCGACGGCGACGGCGACGGCGATGTCGTGATCGAGGGTGTGGCCGCAAAGGAGGGCGATGACGACGATGTGTGCGAGGCTGATGGCGACACGTGCGGAGCCGAGGGAGAGGCCGAGGGCGACTCGGAGCTTGTGGCTGACGACGTTGCTGTCGGCGTTTGCGTCGGTGAAACCGTAGGGGCGACAGTGACCGAAGCTGACACCAGAGAGGACGCCGAGGGCGATACCGAGGGGGAAGGGCTCGTTGATGGCGTGGCCGATTGCGATGGGGATTCCATGAGCGCTGTGATGGAGGGAGATGCAGTGGGTGTGGGCGACACCACAACCGAGACAGAGGCCGAAGGCGAGGGAGAGCTCGAAGGAGTCCATGAAGGAGAACTAGAGAGCGAAGACGTGGGCGAGTGCGAGAGCGAAGGCGAGAGCGAAAAGGATGCCGAAGCCGAGGGGGACATGGAAGGCGTGGCCGTTAGCGATGGAGATGGCGAGGGTGAGGGCGTCGATGAGTACGAAGAGGAGGCCGTAGGTGAGTTGCTTGCCGACGGCGAGGTAGATGGGGAGGGCGTGCGGGAGGGAGTGATCGAAGCAGAGGCCGAGGGAGACGGCGATCGAGAGGGCGTCGAAGAGCTCGAAGGGGTGGCCGTAGGCGAGTAACTTGTCGATGGTGAGGTCGACGGAGAGGGCGTGAGGGAGGTAGAGACCGAGCTCGAGGGCGAGGGAGACGAGGATGGCGTGCGGGAGGGAGAGATCGAGCTGGAGGGTGACGGTATGCAGCGCAGGATGCGTACACCCAGATTCTCATTGGTCCCGCCGGTAATGGCACCTGCTGCGTTCAGAACTAAGCCGCCGGCCAGGTTGATTCCGCCATTGCCGACGGAGTACGGCTGCTGTCTGATCTTGGCCCGATGGTGCAGCTTGAGCAAGGTGGTGCTGAGCACGTTGTTGGGGAGGAGCTCGAACGGCGCCGGCAGCATGTAGGGTCCCTGCAGGTCCGTCCCGGGCCTCACCGGCACGCTCACGTTGAACGTGCGGCTCGGCCCTCCGTCGTCCAGCCACATCTCGATGAGCGGCGCCTCGCCTTGGCCGATGGTAGCCATGTTGAACTCCACCTCGACAGCGATGATCCAGGTGCTCCGTTGCACCAGGATCTCCTGGCCATGTCGTCCGCCATCGCCCAGGTCTTTAGCGGGGTCCGGAGGCCACACTGCTGAATCCACCTCGTCGCAGGGTCCCGGTGAGGACGAGGGCGTAACGGAGGACACGGCCTGGCGATCTTGGTGGGACCTGACAGAGGGCATGATTGAGGAAGTCGGGGAGAGGGTGGGCGTGGGCGAGGAAGTCGGGGAGAGGGTGGGCGTGATGGCAGGAGACGGAGTGAACAACGTCGACGCGAGCGCCACCTCGATCGCGTTGATGGTCGTGTCAGAGTAGATGACGAGACGCTGCGCAAGGAGCTCGCCAGAGACGCCATTGCCGTCCGACGGATCAGCGAGATTTGATGCCCTCACTTCACGCGAGGAGTGCGCGTACACAGCCGCTGGCGCGAGGAGAAGCGCCAGAATGGCGACCAGCCATCGAGCGCAGTGGCCCCTCATGATGTCTGCAGCTGTGTCGCTTGGCTCTTTGAACAGCCAAGAAAGATGCTGACGGAACTGCAAAACCCCTATGCTATCTGTAATTCCAATAAAGGAAACTGTGAGCGATGTCTCTATTAGGGATCTGACATGGTTTTGGAATGCTGTTCCTGCCCATACCAGCTGAACAGCTGCCTACTGGCAATATTGGTGTTGTGTGGAGGAATGTGGCAATTTTCAATGACATCAAGATTAGTATGTTTCCGCTCAACTGTTTAGAACCAAGTGTTTCATAAAATGTATGGAAGTGGAGGATGTTCTTAAAAGAAATGCAGAATCCCTTTCTCTGTGCGGATTTACCACCCAACACACAGTGAAATAACAGTGTATAATAATGGGTATTTTATGGCCTTTTCTTGCATTTCTACATTTTCAGAACATTTGGTGAAGACAACACAAAAAGAATTTGCGTTTCGAAAAGGTGTTGCAAACGAAAGTCGCGACTGTGGAAAATCGTGGACAAGCCCGGCTTTGGCGGGGTGGACTGAGGGGCGAGCACGGCAAGTTCAGGGGTTTGCCACCAGGCTTGTCCCTTCGAAGGGACACCATCAACGAAGGTGACTGTACGTTCGCATCATGCAGGACCCATCAGACGCGAAGAAGGCCAATCGATCAACAACAACAGACACAGTGACGACACGAGGAGAGAAGGAGATGACGGCCTCACCCGATTTTACCAAATTGAAGGAATTGTACACAGCCGCCGGCCAGGGGCAGGTCTTTCGCTTCGAGGAGAAGCTGAATGAGGAGGAGAAGATCGCCTTCTATGAACAGCTACAGACTATCGATGTGGCAGGCCTGGCGAAGAAGTACGTCGCCGCGACCAATCCTTGTACGTACTCCATCATTCCCCGCTACGCAGCATCGCATTTTCCTCATGCATGAGGAAATTGCGTAGCGGGGCCAATTCTGATGTTTGAGCCTTCCCTCTCTCCAGGCGGAGTGGGTCAGAACGCAGCGAGGATTGAGCCTGTGCAAGCGTCTGTAAAGATTGCGGAAGCGAAGCCTGAGGAGAGGGCCCGATGGGAAGAGCTTGGCTACCAGAAGATTGCCGAGGGCAAGGTGGCTACGCTGGTTGTCGCCGGCGGCCAGGGCACGCGTCTGGGCTGCCCCGACCCCAAGGGCACTGTCGACATCGGCCTCCTCTCCCACAGGTCGCTGTTTCAGATTCAGGCGGAGCGCCTGATCAAGCTGCAGCAGCTGGTGACCGACAGACTGGGCAAGCCATGTACACTTCACC
>CDFC01057142.1:0-11434 GCA_000826385.1 Acanthamoeba rhysodes | reverse complement strand
TGTGTGGTGTGTGGTGTGTGGTGTGTGGTGTGTGGTGTGTGGTGTGTGGTGTGTGGTGTGCGTGGTGTGCGTGGTGTCGTGTGTCCGTGCGACATACTTGGGTGGCGGACTGGATGGAGGCGTGAAGCTGGGGCGAGGCGGGCAGTCGAGCGCCGCCGCTGGTGGGCGGGCGTGCGGGCGAGGCCAGGTCGACCGATGGGCCGAAGCCACCGAGGGACGAGGCCGACGTCGAGAGGCCGCCGCCCATCGTCAACGAGCCGCTGGCGGGCGGCGAGGGAAGCGCAAAGCCGGACGATGTGGGCGGCATCAGGGGCGACGGCGCACCCGCCGACGAGCCGCTCGGGATCACATTCTCCCGCGAACCCTGCGCACACAAGTCAGCACGACACGACGGACACATGGATCGGAGCATGGCGTACATTGTCGTCGAGGAGCGAGGAGCGGAAAGACGATGGAGCAGCGGGGTGCTGATGCTGCTGCGGGCGGTGTTGATGGTGGAGGTGGTCGAGGCTGCCGAAGGAGCCCGCCGCCGGCGCAGCGTGGGCGAGGGGGGAGCCAGCGGGAGGGGCGCCTGCGCTGCCGTAGGCCGACGGCACGCGGCCGCTGCTGCCGGGCGGCGATGGCGCGACCACAGCAGCGGCCGACGACGACGTATTGAGCGAGGAATGCGAAGAAGACAGCGATGCGTGGAATGCGCCCATTGGCTGTGCCGCCGCCCCGCTGGGCACAAGGTTATGCGGCAGCACGTCGGGCAGTCGACGTCCCTGCGCACGACACATACGACGCAATCAGCGACCAACGACACACGCACAACAGCACACGAGAGCACGCGGGGTACCTTGAGGCGGGCGTTGATGAAGTACATGGCGATGATGAACTCATCCTTGTCGAGGCGGTGGTCCTTGCCGTAGTCGGCGAGGGACCAGATCTTGGCGAGGTCGGGCAACGGCAGCTGCGAGCGCGAGAACATCGTGCGCGCCTGCTC
Organism: Acanthamoeba rhysodes; assembly: GCA_000826385.1. Lineage (NCBI taxonomy): Eukaryota > Discosea > Longamoebia > Acanthamoebidae > Acanthamoeba > Acanthamoeba rhysodes. The sequence continues at coordinate 10,449 of CDFC01057142.1, read as the reverse complement.
ACCTGTTCACAACACACGACACGCCGCACACGACAAATACGTCGTCAGCAGGCAAGGTCAAAGGAGCGTCGTGGCGGTGCAGGCAGGAAGAAAGGCGGCAGTCGCGGTGGTGGATCGCGAGGTCGTGCCGTGCGGCTCGCCTGTCGTCCGTGTGTAGTGCGTGTGGTGTACCTGACACATAGCCGTCCTTGTCGTCGTCGGCCTTGAAGAAGACGTCCTCGTACTTGCCGCGCTCGTCGGTGGTCATGACCCATTGCTGCACACCTAGGCGTCAATGTGTCGTCTCACATCGAAATGTGTGGAATGGAACACGTAGGCGCACGCACGTGGGCGGGAAGCGCTCACAACTGCGCACCTCTTCGTCGGCGCTGTGCGGGTCGGAATGCGGCGGCTGCGGCGAGTACGGCACCTGTGCCGGCGCGGGCGCTGGAGCCGGCGACGCCAACGGGGACTGCGGTGGCTGCTGTGTGTGCTGCTGGTGCTGGTGCTGGAGCGGGTTCTGGGAGTGGGGCTGCGCCTGGTGATGCTGCGGGTGGCCGCCGTCGGACGTGGGAGCGAGCAGGCTGGGCGGGAGCACCGGCGGGAGCACCTTTCCCTGAAGAACGAGGAGGCAAAGTCGACAAGTCAGTCAAGCACACGGCCGGCATAATGTTTAATAATAAAGATGATATAAATTAGCTCAAGTAAACAAATACTAACAAAACATTGTTATCATATAGATAACAATAAAAAAAGCAGAAAGTGCGAGCGTGGTGTTACGTGCCTTGAGGCGGGCGTTGATGAGGTACATGGCGATGACGAACTCTTCCATGTCGAGCTTGTGGTCCTGGCCCACATCGGACAGCGCCCTGGTGTGGCGTCAAATCAAGTCAAACGCGGTCCATGACACTCATCCGCGTCGTCCTGTGTAGCGTGCTCAGCAGGGAGGGCTGCGGACCAGATGCGGCCGAGGTCCTCCATGTCGAGGCCGGAACGGGAGAAGAGCTGCCGCGCCTGCGGACCCGTCACGAAGCCGTCCTTGTCGTCGTCGGCCTTCTCGAAGATCTCGGCAAACTTGCCGCGCTCCGTCGGCGTGATGCTCCACTCCTGCAGCACCAGCAGAGGCCGTTGGTCGTCCATCCAAACACGACACGACACGACCAACGACACGACACGACCAACGAGAGGGAAGGCAAGAGCGCACGTCGGTGGTTGAGGACGGCATCGAGTCGAGCCTGGCGCCCTGCGACAGTGGCGGCGTGGGCGTGCCCTGCGCAGAGGGAGCTGGCGAAGAATGCGCCTGCTGTCCGCCGGCCACGTTGAACTCTGGGGCACGCCAATGGAACATACATAATAAATACATGCACGAGTAGGAACACGCACAAATAAATAATACAAAAAAGATAATAAAAGATAATAAATAAAAGCGTAATAAATGATTGGGAGATGGCGTACGGGGCGCGGTGAGGGGAGAGGCGTCTTGGATGGAAAGGGGGCGGGAGAGACGGGCCAGGGCGACCAGACGTAGCGCGAGGAAGAACTCCTCCTTGGACAGGAATCCTCGCCTCTCGCCATCCGAAAGACGCCACACCTACGAGTTGAGAGAGTAGAGAATAAAACGGAGTAGAACACATTCGTTCGTGCATAGGAAGAGGAAGAAGAAGAAGAAGGCTTGTGAGGAGGGTGGCTGATCCAGATTTGGCAGAGGGGGGGGGTAACCTCGCTCAATGTGGTTTTGTCGAGGCCCAGGGTGAGGAACCACGCCGCGTCGGCCGGTCCAATCACGCCATCTTTGTCGCCATCGGCGCTAATGAAGAGCGCCTCGTAGCGGGACCTCTCGGCTCCATTCAGCGAGACCAATCCGCCCACGCTCATCTCACCGAGGCGCGTGAAGAAAATTTATTTATAAATAAATCGAAATCATAAATCGACATAATTGAAATATTTCCTTTATGCTTAACAGGAGTTTTCTTGACTTACTCTTTAAAAAAGGAAAAAGAGACTCGACACGTAAAAAGGAAAAAGAGACTCGAGACGTCACTTTGCACTCACCACACTCACGGCGGCGGTACTATGGGGCGCAAGCGCAAGCGCCCTTTCCCCGTGTACGCGCTCTTCACCCCCACCCCCCACCACAATCTTCCATCTTTCCCGCTTGATCGAATGAAAAAGGAGTCGTTCGTGAGGTTGATTGATGCAAATGGTGGACGCGGGGCAGGTTCGGGCCAGGAATGGTCCGGGAGTCCAAACAGGTCCTTCAGGCTCGTCGCACCTTGGAAGGCCACCTGCGCAAATACCCCCAACTCGTGCGTTACGCGCCTAGCCCGCACAGCGTGACCTAATCTAGCTTACCTTCTGGGGACCGTCCCCCGCGCGGTGTGTTTGGCAGAGAGATCAACTACAGAGTAGCTATCCGGCGCCTGCGGTGAGTGCTTGCGATGTGGAAAGCGCCCCTACTCCCCCGCGTTCAGGTGCGACCCTCGCATCTTTCCGCTTGGCAGCCGAGGAGCAGGCGTTTCAACTCACCCCCACTTCTACTCTCCCCACAGAGGTCACGGACATGTTCGCCGAGCACCCTGCCGCTGAGCCCGTGCTCCCAGGTGTCGCTCAAGGTGTGTGTCGTTGGTCGTGTCGTTGGTCGTGTCGTGTTTTGTAGTGTCGTGTCGTGTTGTGTTGTTGGCGTCATTGACCTTGTCCTCCTGGCTGGTCTTGCAGATCCGCAGCAGGAGATGCCGCAAGAAGAGGGCAGGGCGGTCTTCAGGGTCAATCTGCCCACACATGAGCCCAGGACCGGAGCCAACGCGGAGCTGTACCAGCGGACCATGGCCAACCAGATCGCAGCCGGCGAAACTGTTCCAGAGTGGGGCGAGCCCCTAGCGTGGACCGTCATTGGCGAGCACTCGCCGCACTCAGTCTACCGTTGGGAAGGGCCCGAAAATACCACGGTGCGTGAACACTCTCCAAATTGCTTTCCCTTTCTCTGTGTCTGCATGTGTCCATGTTGTACTCACACACCAACTCACACTCAATGCACGCACACATGCACCTCAATTTGTTGTGTGCGTTCGCCTTCAGGTCCTGCACATCCACCGTAATCCTCTGAACCGGCCCGAGCTGTTCAAGCTGCTCCACTCCTCCACCCTCGAGTATGCAAGTGCCGCCACGCCGGCCAGCTCCAGGAACAAGCGCGGCGATGAAGGCAACGAGCAGGTCACGCTGACCTTCCACCTCGGTTTCTGGCGTGCGTACAGCAACACCATCTCCCTCTCCAGGGACAGCAAAACCGAGGCCTACAAGACGTGGTACGAGACCAACGCCGAGCTCCTCGGCCTGCTCGCCGCCTGGTTTCAGGACAACTTCCCAGACATCGCGTCGCGCTATCTCGAGGTCGAATTCCCCGCAGGCGAGGATGGCGAGCCGGCCGAGCGCCAGTTCGGGCCGTTCCACATGTGTGCCATCAACGTCAGGGCGAACCTGGGCATGCACTACGACGACAAGGACTGCAAGTGGGGCCTCGGCATGCTCGTCCCCTTCGGTGAGTACACCGGCTCCGTCCGATTCCCACAGCTGCGCGTCGAGGCCCACCTCCAGCCGGGCGACATCGCTGTCTTCCGTACTTCGGAGCTGCTCCACGGCAACGGCGAGGTGCAGGGAGACAGGCACTCGCTGGCCTTCTTCTGCTACAACACGTCCTTCCACGCCCCGCTCGCCGAGATCCCGATCGACCCCGACGTGGAGGCCTATCAGGCCAAGAAGAAGAAGAAGCCCAAGGTGGTGGTTCCGGAGCGCGTGTCGCTGGCCTCGCGCCGCAGGCCGCGTGCAGAAGACCAGAACGAGAACTAGGACTCAACGGAGAGCCATCGGTGGCGTGGGGTGGGCCTGCAGAGGGGCGAAGAAGGCCCACGCCCTACGTACGTCCGCCACACTGAACAACTGGCACGCGCAATCAATAAAATAATAATTGTTTGAAATGGAATTTTCTGTTGGTTTTATTTAAGGCACGGCGTTCACAGAGAATGACTTCACCGCGCCTGCCTGAGGCATCGCCATTTGCTCGTCTACCCTTCACCCCCTTGCCCGTCAGCCTGAGCGATCATCACCACTGTTCGTCCGCCCTCCTGAGCCATCGTTGTCGCCACTGTTCGCCCACCCGAGCCAGAGTCGTCACCACCGTTCACCTGCTCACCCGAGTCAGCATTCTCACCTTTGTCCACCCGCCTGCCCGAGCCATCATCACCACCGTTCGTCCGCCCGCCCGCCCGAGTCGTCGCCACCGTTCGCCCGCCCGAGTCGGCATTGTCATACCTCCCCGAGCCGTCATCGCCACTTCTTCTTGCCCTTGCTCTTTCGCTGCTTCACGACAAAGGCGAGCTTGTAGCGGTCCCGCCACGCCAACTGCTCGTTGCCCCACTTCCTCCTCTTGGCCCCTTGTAGGGGTTGTGCTCCAGATGGGGCTTCTCCTTCGAGTACTGCCATATCCAAAATCAGTGTGATGCCCTGCTCCGTGCGAAGTGTGTAGTGTGTGTAGTGTGTCGCACGTAGTAGAGAGCACGCCAGAGGTATTCGTCTTCGGAAACCTCCTTGAGGAGCGTGCACGTCTGGCCCGTGTTCAGGAGGTCCATCGGCTGGAGGAACGAGAAGATGAGCAAGTGTGAGAATTCGTGCGTCGCAGCGCACTGGGGTTCGAGACCTTGCGCGTACCTCGCGCGGCAGGTGCGTGAGCACGAGAAGAACGTCGTAGTCGGCGTCGCCATAGACGATGTGCTGCAACGCCTCCGCTTCGGCGGCCTTCTCCTTGCCCTTCTCCTCGGCGGCGATCGTCGTTGTAGCCGTCGGCTCGGCCGAGCTCAAGAGGAGGTCACTCGCCGAAGTGTTGGGCGTGGCGGGCCGCGCTTCCATCTGTATCTCGTTCTGGAACGCCAGCTTAAGAAGGTGTTATGAATGCGATCGTTGTGGAGGCGTTTGTCCATTAGGTCAAATCGAGGCTGGTCAAGCGAGGAGATGGCCAGGCCAACCAAGCTCACGCCACACTGCAGCATACGCCACACCAGGTCCACCGAGATGCCAGCTTCATCTGCATCGCCCCCACTACCACCATGGCCAACATCAACAGCGTCAGCATCACCTCTCCACACATCACCAACACCGCACCTGCCCAAGCCGTCACCATCACCGCCAGCCCGCCCGCCCGAGTCATTTTCATCACCACCGTTCGCCCGCCAACCCAACCCGTCATCTCCATCTCCATCTCCATCTCCGTCATCTCCAACTTCATCTTCTTCCTCTCCTCCGTGCGGATGTCGCCTTCGCTTTCGCTCTTTCCGCAATCGCTTTCGTTCTTGGCCGCCGCAGTCGCCGACGCCTTGGAGGGTTGCGCGACTTGAGCATGAACTTCATGTTCCAGCATCTCCTTCTTCCTCCCGCGCTGGTCCTGCTCCATCTTCCTTCGCCACCTCTCTCGCCTCTCCCTCCGCTCCTCCTCCTGCGCTTCGCGTCGCGTCTGCTGCTGTCGGTGCCGCCAATCGCGCACCACGTACAGGAGCGAGGCCGTGTCGAGCACCGCGACCCTCGAGCCCTCGGCGTCATCGTAGAACACCTCCAGGCGCCGGTGGTTTTGGTTCTTGTCGACTACATGGTCGATGTCCTGGTCCACCTCACGGGCCGACTCCTGGCTGGCGTCGACGAGGGGCGGGTGGAGGGCGGCCACGCGGTCGAGGAGGTTGTGGGGAGGGCGATGAGGGAGATGTCGTCGCCCTCGGCCTCCTCCTTTCGCAGCTGCTTCTCCTCCTGCTCGGCCGCGAAGTACTTGCGCAGCAGGTGCTCGGCGCTCACCGCCAAGCTTACGTCATCAGCGCTGCCATCGCTGAGGCCGCCACAACTGGCGGCGGCTTTGGCGGGCGGCTGCCCGGCACTCTTCTGGCACGCAATTAATAAAAAAAGCATTGTTTAGATACAAGAAATGGATTTTTCTGTTTGTTTTCTTTTACACCGATAGGAACAAAATAGGAAAAACTGCGAAAAATGGAAAAAGCGGCGAGAGTGACTCTTGGGCCGGTATCGAGAAAAATAGGTGAAGGCGGAGGTGCCATGGCTGTCGATAGACCGACCTAGCTTCTCCAGTCACCAGCCCAGACCTACCTTGGTTCGTCCTCCTTTCTCCACTCCACCAACCAATCTTCTAGAACGTTTACACATACATCGTTGATCAAAATTGGGAGATGGAGTGTACAACGTTGCGGGCCAAAACGGAAAAACGGTGAGGAGCTCCTATGCGCTGGTGCACGCAATGTAACCCCCCACCATCAATCAATTGATCGTTGGGGGGAGTGCACCAGTGGAAGTTCCGGCATGAACCGCCACGTGCCCGCTGCCACACCACCACACACTTGCCTGAACCAGGGTTGGTCATGTAAATCTGACTTCTCGTTCTTCTCTGCGTGTTGTGTGATTTGGTGTGAGACAATCTGTTGAGATGTGGAGATCAACAGATGACACTTCAAGCGGCATGCGACGACTTGGCCTACGTCGTATCTCTATCTTCGACTTATATACTTAGTGGGTGGTTAAATGATGACTCGAGCGAAGTGGTTTATTGATGTGGTGAGACTTCTCTGGGCCAGTGACTGGTGGTATTGTTTTGACTGTATTGCTGTTGTTGGTTTATTTGATGGTCTTTTGAGTGATCAATGCATATATATAGAGGTACGCCCCTTAACACAACGCACACAACGACACACACACACACACAACCTAGCACGTTTGCTGAGCGCCCCTTTCCACAGTGACAGTCGAATTGAACTCCGCCGACGCTCCGAGGTCCCGTTCCTCTTCACTCTTGTGCCCTTTTTGCTGCTCGTGTATGTCGTGTCGTTTGTCGTGTCGTATGAGCCACTTCAGATGGCTGCGCGTGGATCTCGGGGGGTGTCGGGTCGTGCCGCTGGATAGGTCTTGGCTGTGGATTGCCCCCTTGCGGGCCAACCACATGACTTCGGTACAATCCCTGACGTCAAGAATGCGAGTTACCTGTCAACACATTGTTCATATAGAGTCTTACCCGTTGTTCTGTTGGGTCGGTGGCAGATGACAGGAGCCCGCGACCCAACCGGTACCAGTTCCCGCGGGTGTTGTTCGGGGTCGTGTCGTGAGTCGTGCCTTCCTTTGCGTGTTGCTCAGTGTCGGTCGGGGCAGGCACGCAGACAGGCCTGCTAGCGTAGCACGACAGAGCGGCCCATGCTCGAGTTTGGCGCTGAGATGTCGACCTTCCTCTCTTAAGTTGTCGGAGCCCCACCACCGCCAGCATCGATCGCTTGATCGGTACGCGTTGTTCTTTTGGCCCCTTGCGCTTGCCATCGTGTCGTGTGTGTTGCTCACTGTTGGTCGGACTCGTGCGCACGAACGACAGGCCAGAGATGCTGCCGAGCATAGCAAGCAGAGGCGACTAGGCTCCAACCGCCAGCATCGATTTCTTCATCGGTACGCGTTGTTCTTTTGGCCCCATTGCTCCAGAGCGCCGCGCCACCTGCTCGCCTCAGTCGTGTCCGCTCACACGCCTCCCGAATGCAGGCGATCATGCTCCCAGGACCGGGCGGCGGACCAGAGCCGGGAACGCACAAGAATGTAAGGGCTGCCGACCAACGACACCCATGACCCGCTGCCGGCACTCCCTTCTTCCCTATGTGTGGTGGCGGTGGTGGTGGCGGTGGTGTGGGGATGTGGTGTGGGGATGTGGTGCGGGTGGTGTGGGTGGTGGGCGGCAGGTGGCAGGTGGTGGGAGGACGGACGGCTGCGTGGGGCAGACAGCAGGGTAGCCCGAGGCGAAGCAGGAGCACGGGGAAGCAGGAGCACGGGGAAGCAGGAGGAGCGACCAAGTGGCTCGGGCCTCGGGCCAATCAATCCCGAAGACGCGTGCGTCGTTCGTATCCGGCGTGCGACAACAACACGGCAAGGCCACGTGGCCAAAAATGACTGGTGGGAAACGCAGCCAACAGTTTTTTGGGTACCCCATCCCATCAACATGTGCATTAAAACTGCAACACCTTGTGGGAAGTACTTAATAACAAAATGGGTGTGACGTGCCCAGAAAAATCCGAGCAGGATTGGTTCCTCCATTGGTTGCACCACCCAACAAGGCTCGTCCCACGTCCAACCACAGCAGTCCGATCATCGCAATAAAGGTGTGAAGAGGAGAGCCCCAATGGGAAGCTCCTTGGGGGTCTGTCGGTTCGGTGTCGCCGGGACAAATGTTCCCCTTGATTGTTTTCTTCTCCATCACCAACGCATCACCATCACCACCGCACCACCATCACCGCCGGCCTTGTGTGTCGCGAGACGATGGCGGCCGGCCGACGACTCCTCTCCGATTCGCGCCTCTGGTCTCGGGCGTTTACCTCGTGTCCGCTCCTCCTCGTGCTGCTGCTGCTCTGGGCGCTCGCCCTCGGCTTCGGGGCCCAGCCCGCCGCGGGCGCGTGCGTGCGGGACAGCTACGACTCGCTTCCCGCCGGCGCCGTGTTCCCCACGCAGACCCTGGCCGGCTCGCACGTCCCGTCGGGCCGGGTTCTGGTGAAGAACCACTGGAGCGAGGTGGCCCAGTACGGCAAGTACCGCCCGGCCAAGGTGACGCCGTCGGCCAACCCGCCGCAGACGCTGTGCCCGCACCTGGAGGAGGACCTGCAGGACTGGCACGTCGCGGCGACCTGGACCGCGGGCGGCGGCGGCGGCTCGGTCCCGACCAATAACAGCGACGTGGTGATTCCGGCCAACACGCGCGTGCTGGTGTCGTCGTGCTCGATCGACCCGACGTTCGTCTTCAAGACCATCACCATCCCGGCCGGCTCGGCGCTGATTCTAGGCGACGCGCCGATCTCGATCGCGGCGGCGGGGTTCGACGTGCGGGGCGAGTTCCTGGTCGGCTCGCCCACGTGCCGCCTGCGCAACAAGGTCACCATCACCCTGCACGGCTCTCGCTACGCGCAGCCGCTCCCGGCCGACCCGCCGGTCAAGGGCATCGCGGCGTCGGGCGGCGGGCGTGTGGACATCCACGGCATGCGCTACTTCACCACGTGGTCGCGCCTGGCGATGACGGCCGAGCCGGGCGACGACTACCTCTTCATCCAGGACATGGTCAACTGGCAGCCCGGCCAGGCCATCTTCGTCACCTCGACCGAGATCAAGGACGCGCGCGACTGGCACCGGAACGAGGTGCGCACCATCGTCCGGGTCTACCGCACCGCGCTCGACCCCAGCGTGGCGGCCATCCAGCTCGACGCGCCGCTCGCCTACCGGCACTACGGCGGGCGCGAGTACCAGGCCGAGGTGGGCCTCCTGACGCGCAACGTCGTCGTGCGGGGCGACCCGTTCAACTCGGCGCCCACGGACACGGCCGGCGCCGTGTGCAAGGACGCCGCGACCAACTCCACGTACCCGTGCCCCGACAAGTACCTCACGGGCTTCGGCGGGCACGTGCAGGTCATCGGCGAGGGCTCGCGGGGGCGCTTCTCCGGCGTGGAGCTCTACCGGATGGGCCAGACCAACGTGCTGGGCCGCTACCCGCTCCACTGGCACCTGGTCAACGCGACCGACCCGACGAGCAACTTCGCCACCGACTGCTCGGTGCACAGCTCGTACTTCCGGTGCTACACGATCCACGGCACGCACGGCGTGCGCCTGGCCGAGAACACGGCCTACGACGCCATCGGCAACTGCTTCTACCTGTCGGAGAACGGCGTCGAGGAGAACAACACCGTCCAGTACAACCTGGCGGCGCACGTGCACGTCATCGGCAACATCCAGGACGCGTCGGACAGCTCCGCGTTCTACGGCCAGACCCTGGACTACTACCCGGAGACCGAGTCGCTGCTCATCCCGGCCGACATGTCGGCGGCGCCCTTCTACGCGACCAACATGTACAACACGATCGAGGGCAACGCGGCGAGCGGCGGCTGGACGGGCTTCTCCTTCCCGAGCCTGCCGGCGCCCATCGCCAACTTCAAGGACGTCGACGACATGAACCCGGCCAACCGGCCCTTCAAGACCCCGTTCCGCGGCAACACGGCCCACTCGTCGGGCTTCTGGTGGGCCTCGGCCTCGGCGTTCTACTTTGGCGGCGAGCTGACCTACACCGACGCCGGCAAGACCACGCTCCAGTACACCGAGGGCCGGTCCAACACCGTCCACGACACGTGCGCGGACAAGACCGCGGGCACGCCCAAGGGCGCCGGCGGCTGCTGGGACCTCGTCGATCAGCGCTGGCTCGAGATCGAGGACAACAAGGCCTTCCTCACCAACCGCGGCCTCCAGGCCTGGGGCAACCGCGCCAACATCGTGCGCTTCGAGATCCACGACGCCGTGCTCTCCATGAACGTGTTCGGCAAGGTGTGGATCGACCGGATGCTCATGGACTGCCGCTCCGCCGGCCACCGCCCGGCCTGGTTCGCCGGCTGCCCGAGCGCCGGCAACTTCACCCAGACCCCG